>JAGPOW010001543.1:3120650-3160811 GCA_030014935.1 Caiman crocodilus | reverse complement strand
ATGTTCCTCATAAGGCCTATCTTGCTGCCCACATATCAATCTAGTGGCCCTCCTCTGGACCCTCTCGAGGCCGTCCACATCCCTCTTGAAGTGCGGCGCACAGAACTGGACACAGTACTCCATCTGCGGCCTGACCAGCGCCGCATAAAGGGGGAAACGCCGCATAAAGGGGGAGCGCCGCATAAAGGGGGAACTCCCCAAATTTGTACAGACATTAACTGTGCATAATACAGTGCAATTTTACAAGGATTTGCATTTTTTTAACCCTGAATTTAGTTCCATTTTTGCCATTTTGGATCAAACTTAAAAGTGTGTGTGCCAGTGGTTGCTGATGGATAAACTTGTGTGCCATGCACTCATGAAATCCTCTCCAGCAGAAGTTATTTTAATTTCAAATTTGTACAACAGAAATTTTCACCTGCAGCTGATGTTATGTAAAATCTCAGCCAACAGCTGCACTTCTGCCCCTTCACAGGTCTTCTCCCCTCTCACTCATCCACCCTTATGTAATCATGGATAACCTAGTAAATTAATACATCAGAATATTTATTGTTTTTCTGTTAGGGTGGTCACACACACAAAATACCTGACACAAAATGACAAATGATAAGAAATGGAAACTTGATCCACTTAACAGTTCACCTCTTGTCACAACTACTGTATTCCTCAGATTATACACCTTGTCTTAAACCTGCTTCCCCAGCCAAGCTTTTATCATTCCCTTAATGAAACTAACCGATACAACAGATGGTCAGAAATCCACAACTATGAGTCTTAAGAGAGTCTTAAGCATGAGCTGAAGAACTAATAGTTAGGAAGCGTTGTTTCTAATGTCAGTTTTGCTCTTGCCCAATTACATAGTCTTGGGCAAGTCAGTTTCCATATATATATATATGATGAAAAAAATGGTGAAGGGATGTAGTAAAGACATATAAATGTTTTGACTCTTTAACCAAGCTAAGCACTGTAGGAGTATTATGGTTACGAATTGTTCTCTCAAATTTATTCATGTCGGTCTCAAATGTATACATTTTCTGAAATATACTGCCAGCCTCCAACCCATTAATAAACTCACAGCAGATATTTAAGAGGTCTTTGTAAAGACACTTAAAGGAACAAAATCTTCCCAGACAATCCCTGGTCTGGGGAAGTGTCGCCCTGCTGTCCCATTCCTTTCCTGGCCCAGGCTGGGCAGGGTGTGGAGCAGAAGAGCAGTATCACCTGGTCAGTTCCTTGTCTGGAGAAGGGGCAGAGCCAGCAGGCAGCTGCTCCACTCCTCTCCCAGACCTGACTGATGGGGAGGAGAGAAGCATACAAGCGTTCTTTCTTGCAAAAGAAACTCTTTAAAGGCAGATCTTCTGGATGTCTGGCTAGATTTCCCCTGAGATCATCTAGGTTGATGGGACAGGTTTCTCTCTAAAAAGCAGGGATTGCTACCTAATAGGAGCTAGGGAAGCACCAAAAAGGAAGTGAATCCATGCCCCTCTTTCATTATCTGTTGGTCAGTGGAGCTAGCTAGGTACAGTGCTCTGCGTCCCAGAAGTAAGAGGTACTAACTTCCCCTGCATGCTAGGGAACTTAAGGAAGAATGTAGGGCAGTGCCTAAGCAAAATGTAGCCATAGATTATAAGCCGACAACGCATCCAAAGATCCCACTTCTTTTAAAAGATCACGGTTTGTATTAACAATCAGTAGAAGATTTGTATTGTGAATTAGAAAAATTAATTCTTTACCCCAAGTCCCTCTTTAATCTCTTGTTGTGCCTAACTGACTTGTTAAGCTTTGGGCAGAGAGAGAGCAAAAAGAAGCATAAAACTTTTTTCCTCATTTTATTTGCATCCATCTGTAGAGATTTCTTTAACAAGATTGCCTAATATAAGGATCAAGTCTAATTCAGTGATTGTATTTCCCTTCCAAAAGAAATGTTGCTAGTTCATTATCATTGTATATTTTTTCCCTTCATTCCTTAAAATAGTCTTTCTGATCAACCAGGTTTTCAATAACTGACAGAATACATTCCTTTCCTAGGCTTTTATTTGTCTCTTTTAGATCTTGCACATCCATTTCAGAGTAGCTACCAAGGAAAGGCAGATGTTTTTACTACTAGTCATCATCTTTAAAAAAATATATCTTGCTGCTTTTATTTAAAAAAAATAAAAATAAAAATCAAGGCTAGTAGAAAGAAAACATCAAGGAACAACTCTGCTTTCTGAGAAAAAACTGATGGAAACCCAGTAGTTGTACATGCAAACGTAAGATCAATAAATTGTTTCTCACACTGGTTAAAAATTGTTTACCACCCAAGAGACTAAAAATAAGTAATCCATAGTAAAGTTCAGGGCAATTAAAAATGACTGTAAAAACATCATTTTAGGATTCCATTTTTTCTTTTGTTTTTCATTTTCAATGATTTCTAGAGCATGGCAGTTCAACACACTTTTTTTCTACCTGAAAATCCAGTTTAGAATTTGAGATTCAAAATGGGCCAATTTTTACTAACATATTATCATCAATTAGGTTCTCCAGGAGAAAACTGGCCCTTAGTTTACCTTTGTATAACACTTAACTTCATATTGTACTTATTCTATCCTTTTGTATTATGTGGTGTAGAATGGAAGTTGGTTGCTTCCAATTTAGTCTGTTTTTGTAAGAGAAAAAGTAGTAAAACCTATTTTGCCCCTTAAGTAAGTCAATATGACTTACACAGAGAGTTGAGTAAGAAGGTACCATTTTATCCTTATTTTTCACTTTTCAGGATAAGTTCATACCATAAGCATGGTGCTAGAAAATCCATATAAGATTCTAGATGTTCTACTCGTCTTCAGCTAACAGCAGCCTTTTGTATCTAATTTGCAGCTGAACAATTTCTATTTTGAAACAGCTTTTGAAGGGTGAATATTTATGAAATATTGCATTGTGAGCTTTTGTTTTGTCAGCCTTCTAACTCATAATGTTAAAATGCCATAAATATTATCTTTCTGTTAAAACCTAAACACTGTGCGTAAATAACTAAAATGTAATAAAAAAGTCTGGTAATAATTCAACTTGGTGTGTTCAAAAGATATGCAGATTTGTAAATCACACCTCAAAAAAAGGAGAAAAAACATGTTACAGGGCTGTAGGTTGTAGCTGTGTTGGTCTAAGGACATAGATTCACCCAAAGAACCTTGTCTGCCTGATATCTTTTATTATACCAACTTAAACAGTTGGAAAACATTTTTTAAGCAAGCTTTTGGATTAAAAAACCTTTCGTCAGGCTAAGAAAGTTTCAGCAGTTGGTGTGTGCTCTTCCTGGGTGGCATGAAAAATAAAGAAGCCAGCAGCTGGGCTGGTTTGCATACAAGGTAGGCAGTCAGGGAAGATGTAGACTGAGGAGTCAATGGGTGAGAGAGGCTGGGTGTGGGGGAGAAAAGGGGGATGAATAGTGGAGAAGTACCTGAGGGTCAGATGTCAGGCAGGTTGTAATGTGTCATAAATCCAATGTCTATATTTAGTCCGTGATTTTTAGTATCCAGGAGGTTGATGAAATGGAGTTCATAGGCTTGTCTCTGGGAAGTGTTTTGTAAGTTTCCTTTGAGGATCAGGACTGAGAGATTGGAGAGAGAGTGGTTTTCTTGTGAGAAATGTGAAAAAACATGGTATTTATATAGAGTTCAGGTAACATTTCTTACAGTTGCCAAAACTTTTAGACAGTAAAGGATTTTTATAATATTTCAGTCATAGTTCTGTTGGCAAAATATCTATGTCTCTGTCAGAAAATAGTAAACATTTTTGAAGTAGTCTCTAGGGAACAAGTTTTATCATATTTTAAAACTGGAGAAATGAGGAAAAATGCAACTTGTTAGAAAATTTGTAGTCGAGTATTTTCTTCTTTGCACTTTTTGTTTGTTTTTGCAGCAGGTGTCTAGTGGAAGGATTTTGAGAAACACTTAAGAGCATAAGCATAATTCTAATTCAAGTAAATGGGGTCATCTTGAAACTTTAAAAAATATCTATGATTTAATGGGACAGATCCATAGCTTTTATAACATGGATTGCACTGAAGGCCGTGGAACTAAGACAGTTTACATTGACTGAAGGTTTGCTCATAGGTTTCTAAATCTATATTTAGGACCTAACTGAGATTCCCATTTTTGTCTCTTCTGCTTTATAGGATGTAGGTGATTTCCCGTATTTGGAAACTGCAAAGGTTTTCATCCTAGTTGATGACTTTGTTTAAAAAATCATCTCTAGTTCAATTTAATTAATCCTCTTCCAAAAGTCTTAGTACTTTGGCTCTAGATCAGTAATTTTCTGCCAATATTTTAATAAGTGGTTTTCCAGCAATGTCTTCCTGTTAGCCTCTGAAAAATCTTATATGCTAAAGGTATATATGTATCTGTAGCTGACATTTATTCCTTTTCTTTTACGTTCTAATAAATGTGCTTCTCAAGGTGAGAAGTACTTTTCTCCTAACTATATATATAGGTTTAGAGCTGGCAGCCAGGGTTAGAATGCTGCCTCCAAAACAGGTTGCTTTGCGCACGAAGGAGTCCCCGGTTGATATAAAGCAATGTCAGCTCTCGGTCACTTTGGAGTAAGCGGCATGATGGGAAGAGGCACATCAAGAGCAATTTGTACTTCAGAGATCCTGGAGAAATACTTCTGTTGTAAGGTACAGCAGTCTTGAAACTACTATGATATTTTAGTAGGAATGAATTGACCTGTTTGCTTCCAGTACAAAAGTAGATAACGTTTCCCTTTTTACCCCCTTCCTTCCACCCCCACAACCACAGATGGTATGCTGAGCGCAGCCTGGCTGCAGTCCAGGCTCTAAACCCAGATAGCACGGTGTTCAGCTTCTGTACTTTCAACGTTTCTGTAGGGTACGGGAGACAAGTAGTATAAGTTGAAACCTTGTGGATAGATTTTCCCACATTTTTGTCATATGTGACACTTGATGCATCACATAAATAATTCTCCTCTTCTGAAGGGTGTGCATGTGCGTGTGCGCGCGCGTGTGTGTGTATATATATATATAAAGAGAGAGAGAGAGACCTCTATATATAGACAGATAGATATATCTATATCTATAGATGGATAAATAGATCTTCCTATAGCTCATTATATCTGTCTATCTATCTATCTAGCTGAGCTTCTTCAATTTAACAGGGTAATACATTGTAGAGAGGAGGTTGATACAGAGCCAAGGAAATCATCCCAGTTTTTCTTCTGTTTGTTTTGTTGGTGGAATCAACCAAATAGTTTGTGTATACAGCAGGGGTGGGCAAAATGGCGGCTCCAGTCACCAGCCAGACTTCATTTCCCAGCAGTCCCTGCCTGCGTTGCTCTGGCTGCCGTCCCTGGAGACTTTAGGAGTGGCGGGTCTGTGCCTGCATGGGGCAGTGGCCGCCCTGTGCTCCCAGGTTCACCGTGGAGACTGGCCTGAGCAGGCATGGTTTGTGGCCCTGCCCTGGATCCATGCTATGCTGCTGCTGCTGCTCTGGAGCAGCTCCCCACCCACGTACGTGCCCTTCCAGCACCGCTCAGGCTGGTCACCATGGAGACCCTGAGAGCACGGGGCTGTCACGGCCCTGCCATTCCTGGGGTCTCCATGGAGACCAGCCAGAGTGACATGGGCAGGGGCTGCTGGAAATAGTTGGCTGTGGTCCCAAATTGGCCTGTAGGCTGGACATTGCTCACCCCTGCTATACATACAATATGAGCTACACGGAGATGTAACCGAGCCTCTTGAATAAAATGGGATAATGCGTTGTAAAGATTGATATCATCAGAGGCAAGAAATCATCCCAGCCTTTTATTTCTGTTCAGTTTGGTGAGAGAATTTTAACAGAGCTGTAAACTTTCTAGCGCAGTTTGAAACTGGAGAGAATAATTATGTGAGGCTGAATTAAGTTGTAAAGCATTTTGTGCCGAATTCCTTAAGCCAGTTGAACCTCCCTAGAGAGTGGTTTGGATATTTTTGGTTATTATAGATTGCAATCAACTAAAACTCAGGATCTGAACACTCTTTAATGTTGAAATTAGTCATTGGATCTGAACGTTGTGGGTAGACATATGGCTGCATCCATACGAGTGTGGATGTTTGGCTTCCTCAGGACAAGTAGTGATGGCTCACCTTAGCATGCAGCGAGTTACCCTGGGTGTGGCAGGAGAAGCTGGGGCCAGCACTGGGCTGGCTCCAGCAGCCTTACCCTGGATCCTGGGGGCCACCGAGGGCTGCAGCAGCAGTGATTCTGCCGCACGGAGCCTGGCCAGCAGCTGCAGCACGGCTCCAGTGGCTCAGCTGCACTTTTGAGCGGTGTATACTGCCTGTGTGTGCGCTGGTCCACATTTTTTTCCATGGGTTTTTATAACCCCAAATATCCAGGGGTCAAAAAAAGTAGAGCAGCACACACATGGTCAGCACTTCCTTGCAGTGCAGAGAATATATGAATGTGACATATGTGGCACTGCAGATGTGTTTGCAGGACCACATACCGCATGGCCATGCTCATATGAATGTGGCCTATTTCTATAATGGGTCAGTTTACCTCTAGACTTTGAGGAAAGTCAGCTCCTAGCCAAGTGTTGTGGCTTAGATATCTTTATCCAGCATTTTATTAGTTTAATTAACTTTCTCATTCTTCTCTTGTATATTACGAAATTTCCTTTGTATTTGAATTTGCTAGATGATAGCTATAGTCCATGCTAAGCAGATCAAAAAATCAAAAGCACTTCCTGTTGTCTTCAGTTGCATTTTTAAAGAGATGCTTTTTTTCTGTCAGCTTCAAGCTCAGTTCTGACAGAGGTAATTATCTGTACTTCTGTCCAAAGAAAAGATGGTTCTTCTGGCTCTAACTCCTTTGTTGATATTATATAGCAGGCATGCTCAACATCTAGCCTGCATGCTGGGATCCTTTGACCCTAGCTGACTTCTTGCCCCTGGGGCAGGGGACTTGGTGATCTTCGAGGTTCCTTCCAGCCCTAACGTCTATGAAATGTAGCTGTCATCCAGCCCTTGGGACTCCCCCACCACAAAATTTCTAGCGCCTACAGTCTAGATGAAACATTGCCACATGTGGGGTTGGGCTATGGCTGATGCACTGCAAACCAGCTCTACACACTGATCTCATGCTGAATCAGGCTCATGGAGCAGCCCCACAGCAGATACTGGCATGTGGACCAGGCCCATGCCACTCATACAGCCTATAGGGCTGGAAGGTTGAGCACCACTGTTATATAGGGTACGTGGAAATAGTTAGGTATATTTTACATCTGAAACTGAGTTTATGAAATGTATATTCATTTGATTTAACACTACTTATAGGCATAGTAATATTTTCTACCTTCTCTGGTCTTATGACCATCTCTCTCATTCTGCTTTATGCTACTTTACTGGCTGAACATCTCCTTTTAACATCATACTGCACAATTTTACCTCTGCCTATGATATCTAAGTATTCTAATTTATTTTCTGTTTCCTTTGGTCTTTGCTCTTGTCCAGCCAGCCTGTTTGTTTGTCCTTCTGATGTTTCTTTTCTACCTTTCTTCTGGTCGGTTTGGAATGCCACCGCCATGCAGTTCCGAATGTAACATCCCTTTGCTCATTCTGAGGCAGCATCAAAAGCCATGCTTTCCCTGAAGTCCCTGGCAATCAAACTCAATGGGAAGACCTATGCTTACACAAAAAATCTCCACTAACTACAAGATATAGCCACTTTCAATCAGCAGACTTTTTTATTTTACTTTACACAGAAGTGGAATAGAAAAAGTAAAAAAATAGTAACGGAGGTTACTGAAAGAGAAGGAAGATGGCAATATCTCTGAACTGAGAAACTGATTTATAGTGGAGTGGGCTGCCTGCTGAATCCCAGCATGCAACATTAGATTTTGATTAGTCAATAAATAATTCTTTTTCCTCTGCTGATTGTTAAATCGGTTCCTCTGCCTGATGTTATGGTTAATGTATTCCTGCCATAAGTGATTGTAACATGAGTTCTGTCTTTGTTAAAGATGATGGATTTTAGGGTTTCTCCCAAGGAAATAAACTCTTTTTTTCTGGACCAACCCATATAAAAAAAGCTTTCTCAACTCTTCACATCTAACGATCTAACCACAGCCCTGGCGGAGCATAGTTCAGACACAACCATTTCCTCATTCCACATACAACAATATCTCCGTGTTGTAGTACTCTACAATCCTGCCAGAAGTCTACTCTTGGCAGTTTGAAAACCAGAAATTTGAGGAGGATTAGTTCTTTGGGGCAAAAAGGCAGTTACATCTCATAAATCTCTCAACTTTACTCCAGCCTTATAAAAGTCGCTCTGTTTAGAAGAGTTTTATTTATGATCTTTAATGACAATCAGCAATGTAAAAATCATCCTGCAAAAACTTATGAATCTCAAATACTTAGATTATAATACACAATTAAATACTGTTCTGTTAATCTTTACATTGGAAACCTGACTGCAGAATATGCAAACCTTTGAGTAAGTTGTTATACTTGCCCATGCTTATTTTTGGCAGATATTAGAAAATGTGGCAATGTTGTAATTTTAACCCTAAACATTTATTTCACAGTTGCACTCTGTATTTTATGTAGTTGTAACTTATATAATCAACTTCTATTTTTATAAAATTGCATTAATACCCTAAATATTTGTGAGTGTTTGATTTTTACATGTTGTAATTACAATAAAAATAGTTTGCAGGCAAGGATTATTTCATATATGCCATGCACTTGTGCTTTGCTTCCGTTTTTATTCATCACTTTTTTACTTTGTACAAAATGATACAGTGGTGATCTCTCTCTCTTTCTCTTTCTCTCATCACACAGATTGACCCTACCAAGCTTTTGCATGGTACCTCATCTTTTCATATGTTTACTGTAGTTCTGTACTAGACTATAGGACTGGAATATATACCTCTAGGTTCTGGCAGAGACACTGCAGGGTTGCAAGGTAGTAGGTTTATTGTGCCTACAGTGTTCTCTTCTCTTCATATAAGTGACTGGAAACTAGACATTACAGATCAAAATGTAATAGTAATTGGAAGATTCAGGTCTCTTGAAAATTTGACCAGCAAAGCCTGATAAATCTTAAAAATTATACTTCCACATCTGAAACCCTGGAGAATATCAAATGTAGAAATATTGCCTGTTCTTCAGTAAGTAAGAATAAGATCCTTACATGTTTAATAGAAGATTCCAGGTCCCTATCATGTAACCAGAAAAGTCATTCTGTTATTTTCTCTGGCACCCATCTTTGCAAACTGTTATTTTATGACCACTCTTATCCTTTCCCTCCCCACTCCCTTGCCCCCACCGTGACTGTAATGTGCAGATTTCATGGTATCGTCTTCAATTACCTCCTTGAAATCACAGCCTTCTGTCTCCATTCCTGTCTTATCCAGGCTTAAAGTTCATATATTGACTAGCTTTATGTCCTGTTTCAGTCCTGCTGTGGTCCTCTGAAGTGTTGCCACAAAACCTATTTTCTGATCATTTTGTTCCTGACTTTGAATCTCTTTTTCAGTTCCTGTCAGCTTCAAAGATTATCATTATCTCTTAAATTTCAACATTTTCTAATAATTGTACCTTGAATGCTCTACCTGTGTCATCTTTGCAAGAAGGGTATCATTTCAAGAAAGCTGTAGCTTAATGGTTCTAGTGTCTGTCCCTTAGTCTTTTAAAAATGTTTTTTGGAGTGTCTCTTTTAAATGCCTTCAAAATTTTTGGACAATTATTTTACTTCCAGCCTTTCCAAATGCACTAATGCCCATAGAACATTATTATACCTATAATTTAGAACTATTTTGTACCAAATAGGAACTAAAGTGTCTCTTCCTTTTATTTTATAATACTAATAACATTTTATTTATTTGTATGTTGCGAAATAAAAGAAAGAAGTATATTACATTTGGAAAATCTTTCATCCTGATTTTTCAGTTTCATTGCTAGAATTTTTCTGTACGTACACAGAAGTCATGCGGCAGCTACAGACCTGTTATGTGTTTGTTCTGTATAATATTGTAGGGAGAAAGATTTTTTTTTTTTTTAAATACCTTTTACTAGACCAACTGCATAGTTGGGAGAGCTAGCTATTGGGCATCAGCAAGTGCTATAAAACACTTTTCTACCTTTCTTCTGTTCGGTTTGGAATGCCACCGCCATGCAAGTCCAAATGTAACATCCCTTTGCTCATTCTGAGGCAGCATCAAAAGCCATGCTTTCCCTGAAGTCCCTGGCAAGTGTTATAAAACACACCTTCTTCAGGTCCCTTTTTTGTAATATACATTTATGTCTCTAAAGCTATGTCTATGCAGGAAAGTGAAGGTATGATTGAAGCATCAGCTACCATACTTATGCTAGCATATTCTGTTACAGGCATCAATAACATTGAAGATTCAGTGTCATAGGCTTTAGCTTGTGCTAAAAACCAGACTCTAAACCCAGGGTCTCTGCAATGTGTGTTCCAGTTGGTAACACACTAAAGCTGATGCTATTGTTACCTATTGTAGTTACTGTAGATTAAGCTAGCACATTTATGCTAGTACATGCAACAATCACACCTTCATTTTCTCCAGAGAACACTTTTCTCTTTAATGACTGTTTCTTTAGAGGCAGAATTGTTATAGCCTTTTAAGAAGTTATGGTTCTCTTGAATTTTATTTGATATTCATTTAAACATCATGCAGATTGCAAACATACGTTCTGTGTTTCACGCAGATGATATGACTGATATATATAGTACTCCTGTCTGCATAAAGGCAGTATGTACATGATCCCCCAGTATGTAAAGGTTCTTCATTTTATTCTGTGCCATCACCATTTCCAAATTGCATCCCTAACTTAGCTATGGATATTCTCCTGGATTTTCACATGACTTCTGGTTGTCATGAGAGGATAGTAAAAGACAAATAGGGATCAAAAAGGCTTTTATTTTTATATAAAGCAGCTAGCTAGTGAAAGTAGAGTACTTTGGCTTTGCTTTTCCAGGATGTTTCTATTGTGCTAACCATTAGCCCAGAGGTTTTGAGTAATAACACTTTGAACTCTTTTATCTTGCTTAATAATTTAGTGGTTAATTTGTATCTTGTTCCTATTTCCCAGTGAAGTAAATGGGGAAAACTCACATTGATGGCTGCAAAATTGAGCTCTTAATCTTGCGTTTTAAAAACAAATCTCATAGACTTTTTTTCTGATTCTGTCCATGCAAAACTAACACATTAGGTTATAAAGCACATACCTACATTAGAGAAAATAGAGTGGATTATAGCTGTACACTGCTAAATCACAGACTTGTTATTGGTAGGCATCTGCTAATAAGAAAAAAACCAAATGCCTGATCCTCCATTACTCTGCTCTTTGTGCAGTCATTTATAGGGTACAAAGTGAATGTAAAAAACCTGCCAAAGTACAAAAGCATAAGTATAAATATCTGCACAAAGAACAGGACACTGGAGAAGCAGTTCTAATATTTTTGCCATTACAAAGATAAAACTTGGCTAAAATTACAAAAGCAGAATAATGCCAGGCAGTATTGTAATGCTTACTTTTTACCTGTAAGATTACCTGTACTACAGTGTTACAATGTATAAACACTATACAAATTCTTCATCTGCTAAACAGAATTGGAATAACCCACTGTGCAATTTATTGCAGTATATGGAAAAAATAGTTTTATTCTGTTTTGGTAAGCTGGTATTCAGATGCTGTCCAGTGCTTGATTACATAAGCATTGCTGACTGCCAAGTTTAGCCAATATATAGTGAGTGTGTGTAGTATGAGCGGTGCTATTTTTTTGTCCAAAGGGAGAAAGTATATCTGGGGATAAGAACCAAGCTATGCTTTCTGATCCTGGGTCATCCACTTATCTTGGGGAAGTCAGACAACCCTTATGGATGGAAACTGATGTCACCAAAAGGTTTATGATACAAAGTGAAAACAAACAGACATTCCCACCCTTTGTTGTGCTATAAATGTTCATATTGGTGGCTGCAACAGAACGTACTCTATTGCAGCCCCCATCTGTTTGGTTATGGTGGAGAAACACAGGTAGCCTGAAGCTGCTTGTTCTCTCCAGCCACCCAAGGCAGGGGTTCTGCAGGCCTGAAGGACCTGGTTCTGCATACCCTGGGAATTCCTGGGTAGGAACAGGTCCTGCGAGCCTGCCTTGATTTCCCTGCTTGCCCAGATGCATCCCAGGGATCTCCAGTGAGGGGAGTCAGGGAAAATCAGTGGTACACATGCTGGGGAAATCCCTCTTTAGAGAAATTCCCTGGTGCATGTCTGCAGTCATGGGGTGGGGCGGGGGTGAGGGCGCGATTCCTAACAGGACAGAACTCCCACTGGTCTGCCCTCTGCATTTGCAGCCTCTGCCCTGAGCTGCTACCAGCAGTGTGCCTAGATTTCAGCCCTGGCCCCAGCCTCAAACATGCATTCCTGGGAGCAGTGCAGGGCATGGGGAGCTTCCCCTCTCTGCACTTGCAGACACATGCTGGGGAAATCCCCCAGGGGAGAGCATTTGCATGTGGGGGTTCTTTTCTCTTGCAGCCACACCCCAAGTGGAGATATTAACTTGTTTGGACAAATACAACCCCCAGTGTAAAAGCTGTAATTTCACCGATTTCAGTAGAGTTGCATTTGCCAAGTGCAGATTGAGGTTAAACTCCTTGTTTCAGTGAATTCGAGGGTTGCTTGTCCCAATGACTGACTTGCATCCAATATCCATATTTACTTCAAGAGATATTCATCTTGAAGTTCACTGAAGCAATATATGGATGCCTATTATTATGTGTGCTTTAATATCTTTGTTTTGATATGTTTAAAAATCACAGTCATGAATATTAGTTGAACTTGTCAAATAAATCAAGCTTTGCAGGAAAGAAATGGAATTAGAGGTCCAGAAAAACATATTCTTCTTCTGAGAGATGGATTATAGGTTAGTTCAGCTCACTGTAGTAAGTTAGAATACATTATTATTCCAGATTTTTTTTAAAGTTATCAGTATAAACTCGCTAATAAAATGAGCTACATATTTATTTTCAGTCAGACATCATCTAGGGTGTTCTTCCTTCAGTTAAAAGTAATCAGTTTATTGAACTTTTGTGCCAGATCCCCTCCAGATTCAAGTTAACTCATAGTCCCCCAGCATCCCAGGATACTTCCCTCCCCTGCAAGCCTACCCTCTACAGGGTGGGCAGGCTAGCTTTGGCCCAAGCTGTCTGCTCCAGCTGAGCAGGGAGGTGTGCTCTACTGCCCCTACTTTCTGGCCTGAGCCACTGCAGGCATGTGGCTACATTTTTGGAATCAAAAGTGAATGTCTGTTCACCTGTTTATCAGTTCAATCTATGCAGCTTACACTAACCTGTGGAGCTTAAATCAATTCAGCCTTGGGCTTTTTGACATAGCCTTATTGACCATCCAGGTTATAAGAGTAAAGGAATGTAGGGTATACTGAGGAAGAAAACCATAATCTAAAATGAATAGTAAAATGATTGTATTCTGTATCATTTTGTTGTTAATGACACTAAGTATAACCAAGCAATATAACATTACCATATATATATTCAGAAATACATAACACTGCACTGATAATATAATATTCATGTGCGAGTTTTCAGTCGGGCACTGTTTAAAACGTCAATTTTCCCTGTGCAATGCACTTGTATATTAATATTTTCCTAAAATTGGCACTTGTATATTAATATTTTCCTAAAATATTTTGAATAAATGTATAGAGCAGTGATGGAGTTCACTTCAGATAAATAGCATTTATTAGCTAAACTCTAATGTTTATATTATGGGCCCTATCTACTGAGTCTGTCAAGCTGTGCTTAGCACAAGATCAGAGGATGTGAGGACTAAAGAGCTGTTAACTATCCTCATACTTTACTTATTCTTTCTTAGTGCCCATAACCCCATAGAGCCAATTGGGCAACCAGAGACCATCAGCACATTTCGTGCTCTGATTGTGTCCTCTACCTTGCACATGCTTCCTACACGTAGCCCTAGGATGGAAGAAAACAAAGCCATTATTATGGCTCTCTGCCACCTAATATTTACCCAGTACAGGGATGACTTTGATGGAAGTAGAACCTGCCCAGCAATGCCGAGCAGGTAAAACCAGGCCTCAAGATTTGTTCAGGGTATACAGTTATATCAAAACAAATGTGTTTATGTTTTGCTATTTAAGCCCTTCCAATTTTCAATTCGTCACTAATTCAGAAAGATGTAAGGTTTATTTATTTAATCTAAGTTAAAATGCAGTAGTTCAACAGTTGTAAACTTAATAGGTAATATTTATTAACTGAAGCATATGATTGATGACTTTTGAATGTTGCAGAGTTGGATAATTAAACATGACTTATACCACGATTAATTGATTCAGGATGGTTCCTGATGAAAAATTACATTCTATAAGAACCTCTCAATACAATTGTACTACCTTTTCTCATTTTCAGTTGCATCATGTAATTGAGTTCAGGAGCACAAACTGTATTAACTGACTGCTGCAGAAAAGATAGATTTTTGTTTTAGAAGTGGAAACCATAACCATGACTTATTACATTCTGTTTTAATTTCAGGGTCAAGTTGCATATAATAATTTGTTTCATTGCTTTATTTAGTATGACTTGATGAGATTTTTTTAAATTAATTTTATCCTGACATTTTTACCATGACTGCATCATCTTACAAAAATAAAGTTTTGTGTTTTTTTTAAAGAGTAACAATTCTGTTTCCCACTCCTGGCCTAATCTTACACTTTATAAGAATTGTTAAAAGATAATGCCAATTGCACATTCTTGTGTTGTATTCACTGAAGCAGTTTTCAACCCTACGTTACTGTTTCCACAAAACAGTCAAGTACACAGGAGAATATTGCTGGGAGAGCACACTTCTCCTTTCCACAATGGAGCTGATCTATTCTGGTCTGCGATCTCATATTTTTTGTCAGTTGCTGACCCAAGGCTAAAAAATGAGGAGTTAGCCTATGCAGAAATGTTTGTAAATGAAAGGGTTAGCTTTTTAATATGTATACTTGAGAAGCTGTTTGTTAGAAGCCAGGGCGGATTTGCACCTTGTAGACTAAGCAAAGTATATGGACCCCCAGATGGGATTTAAAAATTATATCTATTTCTGTTCAGTGTAGTATCTGCTAGAGAGTAGACACTGCTCTGCTGCATGGGATATTCGTAGAAGGTGATGACAAATAGCCAGAGTGTGCATCTAAGTAGATAGTCGTGTGAGGCTCTGTCTGTGAAGCCTTGTGCTTGAAGTAAGGCTGCTTTTCATGGAATTTAGAGCAGAAACAGTAGTTTTCAGTGTATTTTCCAAGCTTGATTTTTTGCCATGAATACACATTATGTAGGAGGAAGTCCAGGAAGGAATGTGTAAAGAAGAAAAAAGGGAGATTTTATAAAAATGGTATATAGAAGGTGGAGAGAAACAATATATATGTTAGGAAACTTTGAGTACTATAATGAAGATTTATTCCATGCTCTGCTTGTATAACCACTCAAACAGAGATGAACTTGAACTGAAATTCCACATCCAATTTCCATCCATAACCAATTTGGAAACTGTAGAGGAAGAAATTCAATAGCAAACAGGTCAAAATTATGCACTTTGGGCCTCCTATGTAATGGATTAATGGAAAAATCTCAAGTTTGACAGTTCCTAAATAAGGAGGGTTTAACATATGGATCCAAACTAAGATCTTAGTTTTAGAGCTCTGGTCTCTCTCTACAATTAACATTTAATGATTTACCACTACATAGTCTGCATAGTAGGGCAATGTGTTCTTGAAATTCTGCCATATTACACACACACACACTTTTTTCTCCTTGACTTCAAGTATTCACACATTTTTGGTCTTTCTGATACAAAAAAAAATAACTTTCATTTGCTGTATGTAGAAATTTTTGCCTCCTGTGGTATTCAAGGAAAAACAAAGTCTTGTTTTTAAACCCCTTTATTTGCATTAGATTAGATCTCTCAAGACTCCAGTGCCATAGATCAGCTGGTAGTGTTTAGTCACCTTCTGCACCAGCAGTTCCATCTTTTGGGCATTGAAATTGATTTTTCTCATCTTAGCATGTGAAGATCCTGAGTGTGCCCCTTGCCCCATCGCCTGAGAGTGTACACTGGCACGAACAGCAGAGGATGTGGAGTCAGCAGCTATTCGGGCACCAGAAATGGCAGCATCAGGAGCATCAGCACGAGTAGACTGTGTTGAGGTAGTTCTCCCACACTATACTATGAAAGCGGACAGTTTTGGTATACTACATGCTGATGGAAGCTGCCTCTTTATTGCTGAATATTGTGCAAATTGTTTGCTCTCTGATAAATGTTGCATAGTTTTCCTATATGATTGAAGGGGGAAATACCTTTTTCCATATTGAACCATTCCTCAGTTATGTGGTTTGCTAAAGCTGAGCAACATGTTGCACACTTGGCCATTTTGCATATTAATTTTGCTAATTGCCATGCAACCAAAGCAACTCTTATGCCTTGTAGATTGTGTACACCTTAGAAATAATATTTTAATAGCACTTAATTAGAGGACTATTGGGGCCTATATGATACTAATATCTAAGGAGTGTGACAAAAAAACCAAGTATGTGAATTTGGGGAGTTCTTTAAATTTGTCAGAGACAAATCAATAACTTCAGTTATGTATTCATTGTCTCTGATGACATGAATTTCATCTTCTTTGATTGGTATTGCAGAATACAAATTCCTAAGGAGAAGCTCTACCTAAAATTAAAATGGTCATAGTATCACTTTTTGTGTTAGGTACATGTATGTGTATATAACAATGTTTTTCATCTGGGATGAATAATTTTTACTTAAACGTATTGGATTATCTGTGAAATCCACATCATATATATATTCAATGATATAACAACACATTAATTTACACATACCATACTCGACTTAATACCTTACATATACCATATTTTACTGTAGAAATGTTTTTGGACTCATTTAGAGCTGATATTGTAATTTATTGGTTGGAATATTAATAAATTGGTCTGTGTTAAGTGTTTATGATATACATAATAAAACATCAATTAGATCTAGTTATCTGTTCTGCAATAGAGGATATTCTAAAGCTGTTTGAGTAATTAATTCTACAGCAAAGTTTCAGTCATTCCAAACTGTTTCATGAAAGAATTATGAACTTACACAGGAAGTTGAAATTCTTGGAGCTAAAGGAATGAGAGTATCATTAACACATTTAATATCAAAGTGACTTTCCTGCACAGGAGGTAGGAAAGAACTCCTGTACTATTTCAAAGTAATACAATGGAGTTCTAGCAAGAAAGGCAGCATTTCTGCTTTTTTGCTTTTAGTTGCTTTTCATTTCCCCAAGCAATAATAGCCCCCATCTATTATAAACTAACATAAAAATTTCATTAGTGTCATGCCGGACAGGAAAACAGTGTGTAACAGTAACCTAATTTCCTACATTCTAATGACATCAAATGCTAACATATAGCAGGTATGCATTAGTTGCATGGCAGTTAATTGTATTTATTATCGAGTAAATGTCAGCTGTCACTGATTATTCTTATTCATGATTTTACTATATTTATAGATGTTGTTTTAAAAAAGATATGCTTTTGCGGGTGAAAACTTGAATCGGCTGAGAAGTTAGTGTTCTTTAGGGGCCAAATAATTTTCGGCATAATCTTCTTTTTTTTTTTTTTAATACATAGGAATAGCACTGGACCAGGATTTTGCCAGTAAAGCCATTTTCAAAGTGCTTTCATTACTATAATTCATATAGAAACTTATGTTGTGTATTTTTCATAGAATGTAAACCTGCATCAGCTTTTTTGTTTGTTAAAATGTTTTCACTTCAGTAACTACTTACAATCTAAGGAAGACCATCAACATTAACATTATAAGTATGAAGAGATACCTACATAAACAATTACTTATGACTGTGAAAAAAATCTATATTTTATATTACTGCCACTTGAATCATACATGTCTATGAAATGTGAATACTGTTGATACCAGTGTAGTAATTGCTGATATTTCATCAATTGTTAAAAAAGAGGGTCTGAGTAAGCAATTAAATTTTCACAGAGTTTCAGTTTTACTGAAATCTGTTTCTCCACTAATATGCACAGAAATGGTGTTACTGATCCTGCATCTATCAGTCAGTTGCAAAACTCTTATTGACTTCAGTAGCTCAAGGTTAGGTCCTCTTACGTAAACCTTAAATGTATGAATGGAAAAATACTATCTTTAATCTGTGTATGGCTACTAGTTTAAATAATTGCACAATAATTGTACATGACATCATCTGAGCAATGGATATGAAATTGGGGATTAGGTGTGATCCCATCTTTTTAATGCCATCTTTGATGTAGTGAAACCACGTTAGACATTTGCTTAACTCTTCTTAAGGGAAATATAATAAATATATGAAAAAACTTGTAAATACCACAGGGTAACAATATTATTACAGTGAGTACAATGAAATTAAAATTACATCATGTCACTTCTGTAAAAATGCTATAATTTTTCAAGCTACTTAACTATGCTTATAGATTATTCAAAATGTTGCTTAAACATTATATTTCTAGCTACTTTTTCCAGAAATGTTATAATGATGGTAAAGTACTAGAAAACAAATTAAGGCTTCATGAAGTCTTTTTTTTTTTTTTTTTTTACAAAAAAATCATTTGTAATAAACATGGGTTTTATTTTGTATAATTTTTAATTAGGAAGAAAATCTTGACTCTGTTATTGTCAGTGCCTTTAAAGATGTATGTTCATATCTTATTTAGAAGAGTTTCAATATTGACACACAAATTTAAAAAATATATAAAAGTTTGCTATTCAGTTGCTAATGCCAAACTACCAGATCTTTTTTTTATGATATGAACACGCCCCTGGAACATTTTTTGAACACAGGCACAGGTGCCTAAAATTGATGTTTTGTAATACATTAAACACCAAATATTAAAAGTTAAGGGAAGTCCCTCTGCTTAAAAAAAAAAAAAGTAATATAATCTCAAGTATCAAGTGGTAATGTGTAAATCTAGTTTTTCTGTTTTCACATGTGAAGGCCGTGTACTAAATAATATGTGTACATGTATAATATTACTGAAAAACTGCAAACAAGGGCATAATATTACTTGCAAGTATAACTAAATGTGTTCTTGGAATACTAGTCTCTTGGGAAATAAAAGCCATTGTATGATACTAAAGAATGAAAGATGCACAGGGGATTTTTATAATAATGAAAGGTACTTTCACTGTGCCAGTGTTCAGTTGTAATAGCTTCTAGCTGACCATGGGTAGAATTACACTTTGACTCCTAGGGCGGAGTCTGCAAAAAAAAAAAAAAATTAAACTGGTTCATTGATTAACAAGTCCTCCTAAGTAAAGGAGCAATACGATTGGAGACACCCCCCCACAGGATATGATTTTCAAATCTTACAGGGGAGCTCTCATCTCTTATGCAATGGGGGGGACTTAGCCCCCCTAGTTCCCCTCTTAATTCACACCCTATATCTGACTGTTGAAGGGGCTGTTAATCTGCATAGGTATTGAATATTTTTCATGGGCTGTATGCAAGAAGCTTTCATTTTTGAAAGGGCTGTTGGCAGAAGGGTAGAATATTAAATGCTGTCTTTGTTGAAAAACTATAAGGTCAATTTTGCAAACACTTGATATTGGGGTAGTTTGCATTACTCTCAGTTCCACTGGTTTTAATGGACATCCTTGTCTTAATAAGGCCATCCTTAGATGTTAAGTGTTTACAGTGTTGAAAGCGTGTACCAGCATATATAACTACTGGATTGTGAATTAAACTATGCTGCTTAAACATGGTTACAGTACGAGTTTAAACTTGGACAGTTAGATAAGTTTAAAGCAATTTAAATATCAGAGAGGGAATTTTAAGACAGCTAAGAGTCAGGGCAGGATGATAGCTGATAGGATAACTCCTTTGGAGAGGCATGAGCTTTCATAGAGAGGAGTACTAAATAGAAAGGAGCAAAGTCTTTTGAGTACAAAGGACAGGGAAAGGATAGGGCACTGCTAAGAGAGGCAAAAGTGGGTTAAAAGGTGTAGAGGGGGTGGAAGGAGTTTGGTATGGGTTTTTTCCAGCTGACATTGGAGGGTGGGATGTGTAGATTGGAGCTCTCCTAAGGTGAGGAGCTCTAGTCCACCCATCCCAGCCCCCAGCACCAGCTGGAGGAAACCCTCCAGTATAGGGAACGCCTATATTGAGCTCCCTTCACTCCTTTTGTCCTTTCCCATTCTGAAAACAGCACCAGGACTTAGAGAGAGGGGTGGGGGAAGAGGGACATTGCTAGGGGAGGCCAACTGCAAGATCACAACCAGCAGCTGGATTCCCCAATCCTCCAGACCCAACAGTGAACTTCAGTTCAATCTGGGGAATTGTAAGTCATAGCGTTTCCTGCAAAGTACTATGAGTTACAGTGGGGAGCTGCTCTTCTGTCTATATCTAGTTGAAGAGATCAAAAGGGATAAACAGTGTAGTTAAATTACTGGGGGACAAAAGGGTTATAAAGTCTCATCCAGGGTAATGGGTAAGAATCTAGAGTCGCTGCTGAGAGCCCATTCTGTGAATAATTTCTTGTACCACAGTTTTTCATTCAGAAGTTTTTATGTTTTTGGTCTTTAAGAACAGCTACTCTGAGGTCAGCAATGGGATGTCCAGGGAGTTTACAAAATGCATTTTTAGGGACCATGATCAAACAAGACCCTTTTCTTTGCCCTGTGTCTACAGTACAGCATTTCTAATTCTGGCTTGTTTCACCTGAAGTTAACAAGTTGAAGGCATTACAATGGTATCGTCTTGGATGTGTTGGCTATTGACACCAATTTTGGCAAACATGTAAAACCTCACTTAATTTTACATCATAGAGAATCTGTAAGCACTGACCAGGTAATTTGCAAAGTGTATTGGAAATGAAACAACTATATGAAAGGAAAAAGAGAAGTTTAAAGACAATAGGTAGGGGAGCATGGTGTTTAAAGAGTTATAGATGTGAAAAGTTATTCTGGCCAAAGAAGAGTTCCTGAATAGATAAAGGAAAGAAGAGGGAAAATATTAGGTAGTTATGAGATTTAAGAAGAATGTAATTTCTGGAAAGACAGAGGGCTGACAATGTGAGCAGTACTGTGATAAGCACATCCAAAATGCCTGATGATCAGTTGGAGTAGTCTGTTTGTTGATTGCAGAGACTGGGCAAGGAGCTTAGATGATGTGAATATGGAGGAATGGAAAAAGAGTAGGAAAAAAGGGAGGAGGAAATTACTTGGGAAGTGTAGGCATCAAGGCAAATGTTGTAATAGAGAACTCAATGAAGTAAATCTAATAATGTAAGAACAAGTTCTACAGACCTTGCATCCATAAAAATCCAAGTGGCACAAACTACCAAAGATTGCAGGATTTACCCTATACATTTTGCCCTGCAGCAACATTGTGTAAATAATCTCATGTTGATTGCATTACCATATTAACTTTTCTACATTTAAAAATAATAAAAATTATTGTATAAATGCTATGTGAAGATTCATAAGCCTGGTATGAAAGACATTAAGCCAATGGTTCCAAGAGGATATGTTATTTTGGTTCAGTGCTGCGGTATTTATTTGAGAAATTAGAGAGACCCTTGAACATCCCTTCATAAAACATTAATTACTCTATATTACAGATAGTGCTATAACGATGTTCTAGCTATGATAATCCAGGAATTATGCAGGAGGCAACGATGTTTTAGGGTATTTTTTATTGCACCAACTACATAGCTGGGATAGAAATAGATCAGCTTTTCAATGCAACACATTCTTTGTCAGGTCTGACAGACCTGATGAAGAATGTCTTGCATTTAAAAGCTTGTTTAACTCTATCCAAGCTATACAATTGGTTCAATAAAAGATAACACCTTAAGAAATCCTTGCCTTTCTTGTATATTATAGAAACTTGCATCTGTCTTCAGGCAGAGCCGTGTGAAAATGTTCACTTCTGTCCCCCTCACATTTATGAACTTCACATTTGATGCTTGAAGTTGTACTAGAGAGTGAAAAGGACAACAACATTTATAAAACACTTTTTGAGAAATTGATTAGAATTCCCATTTTAGAAGAACTTAAAGATGAGGTAGTTTTAATAAACATCTAACAATATTTTTAACTGGCTTTAATTACAAAGTCAATTTCCATATTTTAGATGGTAATGGAATAGTCATAAAGTCACTTTCTTTACTGGCTTCATTTCTTACACCATGAGCAGCCAGAAGCTGCTAGACAGGATAGAGCATTACAACTTTTATCGTTTCTAATTTGGCCATCCATAATGTTTCCTGCATGGCAGGTAAGACTGGACATATCCGTTATTATTAGCAGGGCTTATGTATTTAAGGGTATGAACAGGCATTCATTTGAAGTTGTAAGAATTTCTAGGAGGTTTGCAACACTATGAACACTTGGTGAGAAATGCACCACGAAATGGCCAATCATGCACCATAGAGCAGGGTGAGAATCTGTATTACTGGCATTCCATAGCCCAGGGGCTGGTGTATAACGATCCCATCATGCTCTGCATGAACCCTTGTCTGTGGAGGTTCCTGAGGATTACTGAATGCCAAGGAAAGCACCAATTGGCTGGCTGCCTAGGGTACCATACCCACCAAAAACTCCCCCTGCCCCATCATGCTAGGATTTCAGAGCCACTGTACACCTGTTTACAGTTTACACTGGCCAAGAGACTCGTTAATTTTACTTCCAACCCTGCTGCATCCCTGCTCTCCACCCACTATGGCTTCTGGTCCAGATGACTCTATTTTGACTTGGTTTGGGACAGTTTTGAGGAAGATAACCTTAGTCATGAGTTGATTCACTTTAAAATAAATGGGGAGACTAACAAAGTAGATCTATACTTAAGTTTTATATTGTTGTTATTATTTCCAAAGGACAATTTTTGACAATGAAAGGAAACCAATTTGGTAAAGTAATCTAGAAAGAGAGGCTCTGGGAAATGAATGCAGAGATGATCTAGATTTTCCTTAAGTCCGGTGAGGCAGGCCTATTATATGCCATACTCTTGCCAGCACAGAGTCAAAACCTGCTACCACTTGCTTTTTCTGGATAGATTTTTCACCTTCTGTGCAGGCTGGTTCACATATGGCCCTGTGGATATGACCAAAGCCTTGGCCACCCAGTCTCCAGTTCACCATCCCATTCAGTTTAGGCAACTCCATGGTAGCTTGAGATATCCCTGGTGGGTCCTGGCACTATTATTTACCCACCTTGTCAACTAACATGAGGTTATTTGCAGAGGGCAAAGGGTTCTGCTGATGGCTTCACTTCAGGAGCTCATTTCCTGCAGGGACTCCCTGCAGGGGCAGGGCCTTTATGAATTACAACTACCAATCTCTGTACCAAGTACCCACACACACCTCCTGGTTGTGCTGCTGCCCTGCCAAGCTCTGATACTGACTTCAGGAGAGGCATTGAGGAGTCTCCCCTTCTCCCCATCCATAGCATTTGCCATTTGTAGAAGCTGAGAACCAATTTTGGAAGAACCCAAACACAAGCTCAACCCTTGAAATCTTGACTAGTGACCTGATTTGTTTTGGTACCTTCAGTTTCTATAGTGTAACAGCTACTGTGTTTGCCTCAATAGTATCCCCAGATCAAAACTGAGCTGGGATACAGAAACAGGCCCCTACTTCATGCCTTTCTTCCAGCCTGACTTACAAATACAGAGGGTATTTGTAGATGACAGGGGGGCTTAATTCTCTCTAAATTGAAGTAGTGTTTTTTTAAAACACTACTTCAGTTTAGGGCTAAGTAAACCCCCATGTCGTGTACACCAATGTCAGAGCCCGATCCTTACCTGCCTCTCCAGTGGCAGGAAGGAGAAAACGAGCTGGCAGTGGGCAGAGTGGTCCCTGAGCTGCAGGGGGTGGGGGGCTGGTGCTTCCCTCTGTGGCAGCGGTGCCCTCCCGCCCCAGGTGGCTGCCTGCAGGCACCTGGCTGAGGTGGTCCTGGGGGGCACTGCAGCTGCGGAGGGAAGCACCAGGCCTGCACACAGCTCATGCAGGCAGACAGGCTCTGGGGGGTGGGAAGGATCAGGCTTGCTGATTTTTATTTAATTATTTATTTTTCCTTCTGTGGAACCTGCCTTCCCCGGCTGCCTGCACAGGCCCTGAGCCGCACGGAGCCTGGTGCTTTCCTCCACAGCTGTACGGTAGGAAAGTAAACACCTCAGAGATGTTTTACTTTGCAGTGCCCTAAAGTCATTTGCTGCACCCCAAAGTCATTTATGATGCATTATGCCGTTGAATGTGCTACAGTAGCTGGAATTAATGCACAATATGCTGCCAAATGTGCAAACAGCATTGCCATGAAGATGGTGCAAAAGGCATTTAACCCGCTTTAAACCCGCTAAAAAGCATCATCTACAAACAGCCAGGGATACTGATGCAACAGAAATAGATATTTTTTGTCAAGGTAAGATAGCCTGGGAGATGGTTGCTTGGACAGGAAGGCCTTTATCTTGTGCATAAAGAAAGACCAGGCTGAGCAATGCAACCACATGACAATCTGTAGAGTTTGAGATGCCAGACAAGCTTCCTGAAGCTCAGAGGGAGAAAGTGAGGAGCATAGCCTCCTGGGATGCTAGAGGAGGAAGGTGTGCCCTGTGGTATTCCATGTAACTGGACAGGTGTTACATGTGGCACTGGAAATAATCACTCTGCCAAGAAGTTGCTCTTGTAAAGAACTAATGTTTCTTTGTGGATAGGGTATGTTTTTTTCTATGAAAAACCTCTTAAAAGCCTGAACACTTGATTTTTGCAGTGCTAAAATAGTAAACTTTTTGCTAGAAATGTAATGCCTGTCCATAGCCTCATGATTCTGAAAATATCCCCAAGGATAAATCTTATTAGTTGTTAAAGCTTTGTTACATAGTTGCTACTGACCTTGAAAAAACTTATGCATTATGCACTGAAATGTAAAAATAGTCTCTAATAGCACGCTTTAGGATCAAATATGAAGGCAATGGGAAACTATTATGACTTCACTTAAAAGTTGTAAATAATGCAAATAATACCTACAAGTAGTGTTTTATGCAGGTTTAGAATTCAACTCTACTTGAACATTACACCAATTTGGTTTGTATATTTTGATCATTTTACATATTTCTACATTTACTTTGTCAGGTAGCAATTTTCTGGTATTCCTTTGTAGAAGTAAAAATAATTAGATATTGTTTGGAGCTAAAACCATAGAACTATAATCCAGAAATTTAGATCTAAATCTCACTCTTGTTGACTGACCCAAATTTTTTTGATACTTTGAGAAGATTAAGAAAGTTGAGATGTGTGGTTTTTTTTCCTAGAATGCGTTTAACAATTCCATTATGATTTACATAAACACTTTGCCCTAATCTGTCTCTATTTCTCTTTAATTCTGAAAGATGGAATTTTTCAGTTATTTTTTCAGCTAGTTTTCAGCTATTTATAGAATGAGACACGTGAGACAAAGTCATTCATATATTTTGATATGCTGGATACCGAGAGAGAAATAAAAAGTGAAGAAAAGACATTGCTTTCGACCTGCAAAGGACACATAGGGATAGTGGCATTTAAATTGTGAGGAGCTGAGTTGGAATCAACGCCCCAGAATATTAGAGGACATTTATAGTTTGGAATTCATTCTGTTAGGTGGCTTGACCTTTAAGGCACAACCCTGAGAGAGGTTTTCTAAATATAGCCTGGGGCCTAAATATAATTCTTAGTGCATACAAGTTCTTTTTTTGACTCAATAATTATGCATAATAATATTTAAAATAATGATCAGTAAGATAAAATTAGATTTGTGTGGGATGGAAATACATTTTTATTTTAAAACAAATTATTTACCATTTTAATGGGCAAGAATTGAGTCTGAGTTACAATTCAGGATTCTTGTAGTCTCAGGGAGATGAAGCTGCTTGATTTTACTCAGTTGAAACATTAAGACTAGGATCTTTCTCCATTTCTAATGACATTTAACTTTTTACAAATATGTTAATTCAGCCAAATCTCTTATATCTCTAGTTTAGGAGAGGGTGTCAGAAGTCTTTTCCATAAGTGCATGGGAATACCAATGTTTTTTCTTCAGGCTTAATAGGCATAGATGGATCAAATACTGTATGATGATTAGAACTTGAGAAATAATTGTACGTACCTTGTGCAAGATAGAAATAAATATTTTACTCAGAGGTTCAAAATGCTATTGATGCTGCAAGAATCAGAACTCTTGGTAGATGTGATATCTTTTATTAGACCAACTAGATTTTTGCAAAAAAATATTCTTTAATTGCAAGTTTTTGGGCACAAACCTTTCTTCAGGCATAGAAGAAAAGATTGTAAAAGTTCTCCTGGATAGAAATGAAAGTTTATATTTCATAAGAAAGTTGAAGTTCATATTTCAAAGGCGAGTCCAAGTTGTGTTTGGAACAGTTCATTTTATATGCAGATTAGACTCAGAGAAGTTGGAATCATCTGTCTACCTCAAAGTTGTTTGGTGGTAAGCAGGATGTATTTCCTTCTAGTTATGGTGTTTCATAATTGACAGGGAAGAAAAAGATAGAATTCCCTTTTGTGCAGAAATTTCTTATGTGGTAAGGTGTCTCTGAGCTCTGTGATGACGAGGCTCTGTGATAATGCAAATTACCTTAAACAAAGTCAGGAGCAGGGTTTCAGGTGGTCAAACTTGCTTCCTTGTTGTAAAATTAATATTACATTAAAAAAATCAGCTAAAATTTGATATCTTTCATGTGTCGGGTATCCATGCAGCTACAACCTGGATACCTTTGATGCAACAGAGCTTTGCAAGAATTCATCGATAATTATGTTTTTGCTTTCCCCTGTTGGAGTAGCAAACATCTGCTGAAAGTGCAGATCTACTCTGTGCAGTGAGTGTTTAAAAAAAACAAAGTTTTTGCTGAGTTCTATATCTGTCTCCCTCTTTTTAACATCAATGCGCTCAGTTTTCAAGTAAAATATATTTTTAAATGCCAGTCCTACAAGTTAAGCATTATCAATATTAATAATCTGAAATTGATCATAGTACCAATTTCTACCTCATTTTCACTGAGCAAGTCAAGCGCTTTCAATTTTTTTTGGAATTGATTCAAACTTCTAATGACCAAGAATAAACACAATTGTTTCTAAGGTATGTTGTTTCTGGAGGGTAAAAAGGGTATGGAGGCTTTAGAGTGAATTCAGCTAATCTGATCACATAAAAAATTATCTTTCAAAAATAAACTTCTTTACCAATATGTATGGACCTCATTATCTTAAATTCCATAACCTCAGAACATGCATTATTATAAAATATAGGTTATAATAGGATTGGAAACCATTTAGTAATTTTAAAAGGCAAATACCATAAAAACGAGGATTAAATTTAAATTTAAAATAAGAACGTAGCTTTTACTTTCTGATGTTTCAGTTAGAACTTCTAACGTTGTGTTCAGACTACCAGGAAAGTCCTTAAGAAAGAAATAAATAATGCATAACAAAGCTAACATAATCATAATTTGCAGCATGCATACCATTGGTTCTTACTTATGTTTTATCTTTTCTTCATTTGGACAAATGTATTGGTTTGATTGAAAGCCTATTGAAGTCAACAGGTAGACTACAATTGATGGAAGTGAACATTACGTCAAGCTCTAAGTTGTTACCCTTAGGCCTCCTCTATACTTTACAGGTCTCATGCAGTTACATGGTTAATTGTGCAGTTACCTTGAGACCAGCTACGCATGTAAAGTACTTATCATGCCATAAAAATCTCCAGCTAGCTATAAAATGAGGCCTAAAAAAAGTATATGAACTTTGTAGCTTGTTCCTATTGAGCTTTAATTTGCACATTTAACAGGTTTTTCCCTGAAGCTAGGAGCCCTGTCAGATGATGGGGCTCCTAACCACAGATCTAGAGACAGACATTACACATAACCTGGCTTAAGTGATCAGAAACTGGTTTAAACCTGTAATAGAACAGATGTTCGCTGCACATAAGCCAGTGTGAAAATGACTGAAACCAGTTTGAGAGAAACCTGGCTGAATGTAGTATCAGATTTAACTGATTACGGTCAAGCCAATTTACACAATGTCTGTCCCAGACCCCTTGCTGGTTTAAGTTAAATCAGACCTTCCCCCCCACACCCCAGCATCTTGGCATGCTCTCTGGGCTGGGTGGGCTCTCTGCTCCACAGCAGAGCTAAACCCTCCCCTCTGCTCCCTGGTTGTAGCTCTGGCAAGACTGCAGGTTGCTCTCCTCCCCTCCCCCTCACCACTCCCTGCTAAGCAGGAATTCCCCCCTTTCTTCTGCCTTGCAGAGAGGTGCCCATGTATTAGCTAGCAGACCACATGCTGGCTATGATCTGGGCTGAATCAGTAGGCAGAATCAACAAGTAATGTCCCTCTGTTGTTTCCTTAATGGGGTGATAAACATTGAGTTATGGGTGATAAATACTGTTATCCATTCCCTGCTGAGCTAATCAGAATGTCCTGCCAGGGCCTGACCCCCCCAGCTCAGTTCTGCACAAGGGAAGGGAGGGCTGCTCCAGCACCACTGACTTCTAGCCTGAGCCACTGCAGGCATGTGCCTGCTTTTCTGGGATGTCTGTGCAGTTACAAATTGATACAACCTAGCCAGGTTAGACTAACTTGCGAAGATTGAATCAATTCAGACTCAGGTCTTTTGAATGTCTGTCCCTAGCCCAAGAGTGTACCGTGCCCAGTTTGGGCTGGGAGTCCTGCAGCTGAAGGGACTCTCAGTCCCAGCAACTGCCAGCTCTGGGTCCTAGCAGCAAGGATGCTGAGTCCTAGCAACTGGGGGATGTAGCTGTCGCCGGAGATATATGAAACCTCCAAGGCTGGGGGATCGTGACAGTTGTGATTCCCCAGCCCTAGGTATGTGCGAGACACCCTGGCAGCCCCTCAACTAAGGAGGTTCTCAGCCATAGGAGCTTATTTCTTGCTGGTGCATGGGGAGCCCAGGGTCAGGTTCCTCCTGCTTAGGCAATAAATCACGATGGGCTCTCCCCTTGCATGTGTGGCATGGCAGGAGGCATGATTATGTAGATCACTCATTAGGTCCCATCACACCTTTACCCACACATGTGGCGGGGCTCTAAGTTTAAACAATTGAGAGTTATGAACATTAAGTGATATCTCTGTGCAGAAATGGTGAAATTATCTTCAATGTAAGCTGCTTTTGTACTGTGGAATCCATATAATCAACAGTAATTGGTGATGTGTGTGAAGTTTATTATTTCCTCTCTTTAATTTGAAAGAAATGAAAATTTCAAAGATAGACTTTTCATAATGAATGTAAAGGAGATGATGAGTTAAACAGGCCTGGCTTAAAGGCTTGCTGCGTCTATAAACCATAATAGAGCATCTTTTGCAATTAAGAATTTACAGTAATTGCTTTATAGATACAGTGTTCATTTGTTCTACAGCTGCTGTTCACAAATTACTCAGGAGTTTCCAGAACCTCCATTGACAAAAAAAATGTTTATTCTTAAGCTATGATTATCTATTTTCCGGTGTTAGTGCCCCTGAATTATACCTCTGCCCTTACAATCTCATCTTGAATACTCCCTTTCCTTACCATCTAATATCTTTACCCTTGTTCATTTTTGGTGCAATTCAAATGTCTTTAACAGTCAGGTTATACTTAGGATAAATTTGTTGTGTCTGTATTATTTAAAATAATACTAGGGTGAAATTCTAGCTCCACTGAACTGAATGGCAAGTTCTCATTGACTTGAGTCTAAATAGGATTTATCTCCCAGTCTTTGAATCTTTTATGTAGATCAGGCATAATAACATATATTTAACACATTTCTTACCTTGTTTGCACCTTTTCGGTTTGTTGCAGTATAGAATGGAGCCATAAATTCCATTCAGTGGATTGAATGTGGCATTTTTAAGTAGCGCATAAACTGTAAACTTTCCATAAACAAATAATCTAATATTCTTACTATTGTATCCTTTATCTTTTCGCTCCCTGTTTCCTCCTAGTATTTGAATCACCTGTGAATAAAGGGCTGGTATCAGATGTATACAATATTTTAGATCAGGGAGCCATATGATCCAGCCCACAGACATGAAGCTGTGGTGGACTTTGACAGCAGCTGTTTTCCTATCCTCCCACAGGGACATGCTCCAACTGCAGGCACTCCCCATGTGCCACTGCAGAAAAAAGCATTGACAGCAGAATGATCCTAGCCCACCCACCTACCCACCCAGGGCTCTGACCCAGACTGGGTCACTCTGACCTGCAACCTGAAAAAGTAGCTGAATCTTATGTTAGATTAATTTAAGTGAGATTTAATTTAGCACACAGTCTTTCTGTTCATTCTGTATACAAGTAAATTTTAGTTTAATTGAATCATGTCTGCAATTACAGTAGAACAACAATTATCCAGAATCATTAGTGTCACCATCATTCTGGATAGCCAAACACTACAACATAAAGTGCTAAAACTGTACTGGACAGCAAAGTATTATACTGTACAGCTAATGCTAAAAAGGAACAGGAAATAAACATATGGTACTGTGTCATGTATTAAAATCTGAAAGTGCTAGTATACAATGTGCAGTTGTCTCCCCAACAAGCAAAACCTAATTCTGGGTTGATGATTGTGTTACTACAAAACCTTACAGTTAACTGATTTTCTGGTCAATTGTCTTTCACATAATCAACTCTACTGCACATTGAGACAACTAGGAGAGGGATTATATCTTTATACCTTTCCTGTAAAGAACCAAGTACAATTTTTAGCACTATATGATTATATTCCTTAAATAACTTACTCATTGGAGTTGTGCAAAATGTATTTAGCTTTAAAGTATTTATTAAAAAATCTTTTGAATGAAGTTTTTTTTCTTGGAAAATTCTCAAATTTATGAAAAAAATGAAATGATAAATGAAATTATAGCAACATTTAATTTGCTATAATTAATTTAGCTTCACATGGTTATTTTTATAGTAAAAGTAACAACTGGTAACTTTTTCCTTTGCTTGAAGACCTTTGACTGATATGATTTAACTCTTTAAAAAAATAGGCATTCCACTTTCATTTACCTAACTGTATAGCTGATGGCATAATTTGAAGTTTACCCAGATACAACTGAAAGCAGGATTTGATCCAAAAAAAAGGTCTTACTTCTGGTATTTTCCCTGTCTTTATAGGTCAATGCACAAACTGATGCAACTGGAGAGGCTTGACCTAGGCAATAATGAATTCTCTGAACTGGTAAGAAAAAGCTTTCATAGCATTTTAGCATAAGATTTTTTATGCATGGAGAATTAAAATATTGATTCAAAATAATATATTAAGGATCTGGACAGATTTATTTGTAAAGTAGTGTATGACCAACAGGACTGATACTGGGGCTGCAAGGACTTTTAACTTTCTATCATACTGCTTCAGTGCAGGCCAAAGCTAGAAGTGACTGGATTTTTTTACCAGCTGATAGCTTTTGGTGGTCTGCCAGCCTATAAACTAAGGGTGGGCAAAATGGTGGATCTAGCCAGCAGCCACATGGCACTTCCCAGCAACTCCTGCCCGAGTTGCTGTGGCCACTTTCCACAGAGACCCCAGCAGCAGTGCCACTGGCTGGGTAGGGAGCTGCTTCATGGCCAAGCTTGGGATCTTGCAGAGATGACAGCATGGTATGGAGTCAGGGCAGAGCCATGATCCACTATCTGCATGCCACTGCCCAGTATGGCACAGGCCCTGGCTCTGGACCATGCTGTCACTGACACAAGATCAGTGCTGCAGGGGCTGGTCTCCATGAAAACCCTGGCCCCTTGCTGTCATGATGCCACTGCTGCTGGGTTCTTCCTGGAAACTGGCTGCAGCAATGCAGGCAAGGGCTGGTGGGAAATGGAGTCCACTATGGGCTGTACTTTGCCCACTGCTGCTATAAACTAATTTGGTGATTTCATCAGTTAATTGTGAGCAGGCTGCGCATTTACACCTCAAAACCCACAGCAGTGATTGGCACAAAATGGAATTCATGTTGGCAAAAGTAAAATTTTCAAAACAACCTGATTATCTAAGGAGTTTAGGTCCCGCTGACTTGTAGGGGGGGTCCTAAGTGCTGAAAGTCATGACAGAATTAGATGATTAAATAAATACTTTTGAGAAATCTGGCCACAGTCACTTTTGAGAATGGGTCCCTAGGTATGTATATACTGCTTCCTGGGAGATCCTGGACATGCCACCGAGAAATAAGTTTTACCTATTTGCCTAGGCCTTCAAATTATATGGTGTAAATTACTTTAGCAATGAACCTGTAGCTTGTAGAAGGCCTGCAAGAGTGCCCCAGCACCACATCTAAGCTCTGTCTCTGGAGAGTCTGAGCACAGGGCTGAGCCATGCATTTAGGTCTGCCTCAAGCTACTTGTGCCTGCTCCCAGGCTACCTATATGCTCTCTTTAGTGGGTGAGTTCCTGACTGATTTATATTACACTTTCATCTGAACATGTGGCATGCTAGAGCTACATGACATTAAAGGTACCTGTATTAGAGGAGTTGATGGACTACCCAGCACTTTTGCATTTTAAAGCCGTGCCGTGTAGCCTAGATATACAGTAGAATTACTTTAGATGCCCATGGGCAACCATTTAAATCCTACAAGTGGCACTAGCCATTTCCCAGATCCCATTGATTTCAATATTAAATGAATTTAAGCCTGCTTGCTAAGTCATGCAGGAACATCCTGCTCTCAGCTTTTAGCACCACATTAATGCTCATTACAGTGTTATTCAGAAACTTGAATAGTGGGTTTGAAATTGACAGAAGTTAGTCAGTTTCTGCTCTGCTAATAGCATAGCACTGACAGCAGTTAGGTTGGGATAGAAGAATTAACCACCCACCATGAATGTTGAGCAATTTTCTGATTACCAAATTATGATCTGATGAAGAATGCCTTGCCTTCAAAATCTTTTTAATGGTACCCCAGCTATGCATTTGGTCCAATAAATGATATCGCCCTACAAAATCTTTGCCTCTGATTATCAGACAATGCCACTATATGTGGCTTAGACTATATCCACATTTTTGATATATGTAGGGTAACTTCATGGGGCTCTGTTCCTACAGTCTCTAAGCATTAGGCAGTATTATATGCATCTGCTTCGCATAATACAGGACAGTACTGCCTTCAGTTGTACAACAATTCTAAGTATCCACATCCTGGATAATATACTACTATATATATATTCAGAAGCATCCCACAGTGGGAATGCAGACAAAAATTAGTGCATGAAGAAGAAGGTAAAGTTTCTTACTAGTTCTGTAACCGGAGTTCTTCAAGATGGGTTGTCCCCATGGTCAGTTCAGAACTTGTTTTACTTTTCTACTACTTCAGATTCAAGTAGTGTAGAGAAATGAACCAGAACTGTGGTTGGTCCCACACTGATCTATGTATGGTTGGTTCAGTGCATAAAGACTGGGCACATGCACCAACTGACCTGACAGTCCTGGCAAAATTCTAGTATCGGGTGCATGATGCGAATAAGCACCCACAGTGACATGCTCACAAGGACTCCAGATACAGATGGGTAAGTACCTTTTCTTGCTTAGCTACAGACCACAGTTCAAATGCTACTAACAATGGTAGGGCTCTGAGTGTGATAACCGACTGGTTTAATCAGTGAATCCTCACTTAACCAGGTTTTGAATGATGGTAAAAGTGTTATGGAATAGCTGGTCATAGAAAATAACTTTGAACTGAATGGTCATATGTTGATTCAATTTCTATTAAATGGGAAGATAAACAGGCAGGGCAGAAACTAAGGCTTTCTATTTTGAAAGGACAGTTGAGAACTTTTAGCAAAGCAAACTAAACACCTCAGGGATGTGTATGTAAATGGTGGTTAGAATTTCTTCACATCAGAAGTGCAAAACTACCTAAAATATGCATCCTAAATAAAGGAAAACCTTGACAGGGTAGTTCAGAGTCCAACTGGATGAATAAACACCTCAAAAAGGTGTCTAATTGAAATAAGCAAAGTCTAGTTCAACAAAGAAAGCTATGTCTTAGAAGTATAAATTAAAGGAGAAATGAAGAAAGAAGAAATGAGGCTGACATGCACTGAGGCCAGCATCATGATTAAGGGTAATTAAGTATAGCCTACAAAATAACAGAATATTTTTCCTCAGTATTTAGTAAAGATTATGATGTGAAGCATGGGAATAATGGTAATAAGGACATAAAAATGTAAATTACCACATCAAAGGTAGTAGCAATACTCAAACACCTTGAAGAGCTTAAGTCAGGAAAACTGGATAACTTTTATTCCAGAATTCTTGAAAAAACAGTACATGATATTGCAAATCCAGTAGTAATTTAGAAGCACTAACATATGAAAATAAGATAACTAAGATGGAACCTGTATTTAAGAAGTAGGAAAAAGGGATCCAAAAAATATAAACCTGTGTCTGCCCTCAGTGGTATGGAAATCTATAAAACAAATATTGCAAGAAAGAATAATTAGACATGGCATAAGGAAAACTGGATAAAATATTGACATGAGTTTACCAAAGGTAAACTGTACTGGCTAAACTGATATCTTTCTTTGATAAGACAGAAGCTTTTTCTAGATAGAGAAATACAGTAGATCTCACCTATCAAACTTCATTAAACCATGTGATAGTGTCACCTGAACAAATATTTATGAGGGAGACATTGATAATTAGTACAGAAATTGTAACATGAATTGGGTAATGGGGAGATGACAATGGTTGGTGTGAAAGAGGAAGAACTGGGTTGAAGTTATTCAAGAACCAATCTGGGGATGAATCTTACTTAATATTTTCTATAATGATGTTGGAACAGAATGTGAATACGTTCTAACACTATTACTGATGGCACAAAGTTAGAAGGCATCATCAGAGTCAGACTCTCATTCAGGATGGATGAGATGACCTAATGATTGGGATAGCAGAAGTGGCATGAAATTAAATAGGATAAAAGGTATGTAGGGACTAATAGCACACATTTCTGCTATGAACTGGAAATAACAAAGAAGGAGAGAGACCTTCAGATTTTAGTCAATCACAGAATAATGATAAGCCACACAGCAGTGAAACAAGCAAATGCTATCCTGGGATATATCAGGCAAGGCATAGGCAAAGAGATAGGAAAATGTTTTTGCCATTATCCAAGGCATTGGTGAGATCTCATCTAAAACAGAGTACAAACTGGATACCCAAGTAGAAGAAGAAAGATAAATTCAAGCTGGTAGAGAGGCTTTCTCATGAGAGGAGGCAAAGAACCCATTTACACTATGTTCCACCAAGGATGCTCCTGAGCACATATTACTTACGTCATCCTGCTCATACATACAAACCCCACCAGTGCATCCCCCCACTGCAGCTATCGAGAACTATGAGTACTGAAGAGTGGCTTCTTGGGATGCCCCAAGAGCTGTTTTGCTGCATTTCTAGGTATGGCTGTCATGGGTGGGTGGAGTGCAATTAGAAGCAGCCTGGCTAGGCCAGGTGAGGAGCAGGGTGTGGATATACCCTAAAACACCATGGCTTGTTTAGTCTAAATAAAATCTGAGATAGGATATGATTGCTGTCTATAATTGTGTGAGAGAGATGAAAGATGGGTTCAAGCTAACGAGCAATATTACGTATTTGGGTGGAAACTAGCCACAAAGACAGTTTATAGCCATCAGAGAAGTGAAGGTTCTGGAATAGCTTTTTAGTAAAGCCTTCTGGGTTACCCTACCACAGACGCTGTTTGTCAGAAGGAAAATCCTTCCTTACTAGGCACCCAGAGAACACTGTAGCAGGCATTTCCTGCTTTTTCTTTTGAAGAGGAAAGTTTCTGTTTCTTCCTAGCCTATGCCCCATCCTATATTCCTGTCTTTTTATGATGCACCTTGAAGTCTACGTCTCCCATAATATACCACATAAGTTGCTCAAAAGGGAATCTTTACTGTTTTAAGAAAGATATAGGGTTTTTTCTCCCCCCCAGGAGCCTCGTCCATAGGAGAGAGTAAAGACCTGGTTTATAATCTCCATAAGATGATGTGTTGTCAGGGAAATGGCATTTATTGTTTCGTTGGGCTAATTCTGGATGAACTATTTCTGGTCAATTGAACAGGAGTAAATATATTGATTCAGTCTGAAATAACCTGAATTAAAATATTTTACTTTGAGTTTTGGCAGATCAGAAATGTTCTGAATTTGCATATAAAAATTATTGCAACATAATTTCCTGCATCAACAATCCATTATTAACTATAATAAAAACATTCAGCCAATGGAAACAATTTGAATTTAATAAGTATAATATTGCTCAATACTACTAAATGGTGAGACCATCTAATACCTTATAATAAAGCTGGTTTTCACAAGCTTATTTATCTAATGAGTTGAACATGATGCAGACATGCATTCTGGGAGAGGATCTTGCCTTTCTTACCTGCTGTCAATACCGTTCTTTAGCCTTGAAAGAAGCAAATCTTTAAAGTTGTCACTGTAAAACTTTTCCTCGCTTTAGGCTTAGGTAGAGGCTTTCCTTGTCTCTTTCCGCTTTCCCTTTCCTTTTCCCTTTGGTGGTTTGCTACTTTGAGCTATTGAGAGAGACAAAATTTTCGAGATTTAGATCATGTAACAGTGCCCTAAATCCTACAAGTAATTCAGTACTGTGTAGTGTTGTTAAGAATGGTGTTGTTAAGACCTGAATTATGCCAACCTTTAACGTGTGTTCCAATGTATATTCAATCTTCCAAGTGAACACAACTATCTTAAATTTCTATAATTCTGATTTAGTTTGTTTACTCAGAAATTCTGTTTAATAATTTAGGACTGCTAAAGTTTTGCATGCATGCTTTTCTACTAAAAAGCTTTCTGAAAAAGCTTTAAAAAAGAACAATAATGTATGTAAATTAAATGTATATATTGCTTAATACATTCTTACATCTAAACTCCTCATGTAGATGATCAAGAATGAAGGAACACATCTTAAGAAAAAATACAGAATGAACAGCATATTGTTTATATTGTTTATTTTTCCCCAGCCAGAGGTTCTAGATCAAATACAAAATCTAAGGGAACTGTGGATGGATAATAATTCACTTCAAATACTGCCCGGGGTATGAACATTTCTTTTATGTAATTATCTCTTTTGAGGTATAATTAGTTATATTTGTAATGTGTGGTTGGTGTGTATTTTTGTGCATGTACATAGATATACATCTCTCCCCACAGCATAGAGACAGCTTATTTTAATTCATTATTTATGTCCTTTCAAATTTGAATATGATATTTTAAAATATTATTTCACTGAATAATGGTATCTAAATGGAAAAGTATGTCTCTGTTTTAGAATTTTTAGTTCTGTTATACTTTGCTGATTTCTTGTTCACACATCTGTAAATTGTTGTTTTTTACCCTATATGCATTTTTGAATGCCAGAACAAATACTGTATTATGCCATCAAATTAAAAAGAAAGGGATATTGATGCATTTGGATTAGATTAGTTTGAAAGTAACTTCTGTGGCAGATAGGCTATGGAGAATTGGCAGATATACTGGGTAGCCCTGCCATAAATCTTTTTTGTCAGGGTAAAAATCTTTTCATTGTATCATCTCTTGGAGTACTACAGTAGACTTCCATGCTGTTCCTTTTGATGGACAAAATACTTGTTTCTGTCTAGTAAGAGTCCAAATCTACCAAATGGTCTAAAAAAATTCTACATGTGCAGGAAGTTTTTCATAACAGAACTGGCTGATATTTTTTTTTTGGCCAGCACCAAGAAATGCAGTTTTGAGACACTAGATTTATTCATAGCTTCAGATTCTGAAAAATGCAGATAAGAATAATGCAGGTAAGGCAAACAATTCTATATCTACCAGTCCTAGAGCTGTAACAGAGGAAAGGTACATCTGGTTAGTATGCTAGCTTCACCCTGAGGTTCTCTCTTGAATGGCAGCTGTTAGCAACCTGAAGGCCAAAGGTCAAGGCCAGAGCCATCCTTGTGGTAGGAGGGGGCAAATTGGGGTGACTGCCCCAGACCCTGTGCTTTGTCCCTGTGGACAGTGGCATACAGGCCCTATGAACAGTGCCATTGGCACATGCTGAAGGCACCACCACTCCATGCATTGGTCGTGTCGTTCCCCACCCCTCACCCCCTCACGGGATGATATGCCCTGGGCCCTGCAAATCCCTTGAGTTGGCTGTAGCTAAGGCCCACCCCAGGTAGGGTGGATGAGATGGGCTGGTGGTGTGACCTCTGTCCTTGGAGGCCTTGGTTTCCTCTCTCAGGGGACCCTTTGCTGCTCTAATATTCCTTCTTTTTAATTCCTTCTCTCCCTTCGATGACTCTTCATCTCTGGGCATCATTGATTGGCTTCCCTGTGATCATCATGCTATCTACATTCTGTCCTGTCAGTGTATTCCTTTTTTTCACAAATCCATCACGTGCACACATCCAAATTTGGTTATTTTACCAGTTTCTCCTAATTTGGTCCATCTACCAGAACCAGAAATCCCAAGTAGTCTGCAGTTTTCACTGTGACCTGCAGAGTCACTTATGTCTGTCTGGGTATACTGTTCATGTTATGGAATGGTGTGATACATGTCTTCAGTTTCCCAAACTGTGTGTCTGCTGGCTTCAAACACAGTGGGCTTTGAAGAGAACTTTCACAAACAGGCTTTTAGAAATCAGTTGACTCTTGTTGTTCCTCTGAACCATTGCTCTAACGCAATATCTACTTCACCTACAAGCCAAGTTCCAAAAGCAAACCTCTAAATACTATTTGCTAACCATCATACTGTGCATTAGTGCAAATGAACAAGAGTTTTTTTGTGATGCTTAATGCTCATTGGACTAATCTACTGTGCATTAGTGCATAAGCACAGTTTTTGCCAGCCAGGCTAATGTGCAGTAGAATTAGTCCAACGGGCATTAGGCATTTTTTGTGTAGAAGCGCCCGCTGAAAGCAGCAGCAAGGGACCCTAAGTCCAGAAGCAGGTAAGAATCCCTTTTCCCCCCACCTTCAGGATCCACTCCTTCTTTTTCATTCTCAGTGGATTGTTCCTTTCACTGCCCTACCATTTCCCCCTTAGTTTCTCTGTATAGACTTCTGTATGCAGGGAGACCTGTTACCACTGCTTCTGTCCTTGCTGCTCCTGCCCTGCTTCAGCCAGGCTGTGGGGAGTTGCTGCACAGGGAGCTGGGTTTGGCCAAGGACAGCAGCAGTGGGATCAGTCAGGTTCCCCCTCCTTGCCCTTCTCCCAGGCTAGCTCAGAATGCCCTGGGAGGACCAGGCATAGAAGAAAAACCTCCCTGCTGTTGATGTCCCAGTCTGAGCCCATCCTCCCATGCAGTCTAGGTGGAATGAGACATGAGTGGTTTTGAAGATCCCCCCCACTCCTGGGTCAGTTGGGGACAGCAGCAGTGGTGGGCAGGAGAGGAGGAAAATGGGAGGGGATTTCATCCTATTTTCATCTTCCTCACCTGCCTACTACTGCTGCTGTCCCCAGCTGAATGTAGAGGGAAGGTTGGGAGTGCTGAGAGCAGCAGGGGGTTAGATTTTTTTACCTGCTGCGTGGACCATAAGTCCCTGCCTGCTGATTCTGCAGCATGGTCCAAAAGACAGGGTATGACTGTGCCATTACAGCCCCACTGAATTCACTCCTAGCAAAATTGATGTTTTGGGGTGCAGGAAAATTTTTGGGTCACCCTGAAAGATGTTTTTTTTTTTTTTTTCCAGTTCAGCAATCAGAACTTCTGCTTGTGTATGCTAAGGGAAGCTCTTCCACAGCTTCTTATATGTACTATCTGTCTGCTGAAGTCTGAAACTCCTTACTGATTGAATTCAATGGGAATTATTTGTACCTTGATTATACTTTGAATTACCCCTAGCTTGCTTGGGAAAAGCAGGTATCTAGAGAAAAAAAGTCTTTAAAGATTGTCATGATACCCATCCATAGATGCATAGCAGATCTGTTTGTTGGCCAGAGAGAGAATTTAAAAAAAACAGTGTCATCATAGTATCATAGTATCTAGGGTCAGAAGGGACCTAGAGCAGGCCATCTAGTCTGACCCCCCGCCAATGGCAGGAACGAGTGCCAGGGTCACAGGAC
>JAGPOW010001543.1:3007914-3120550 GCA_030014935.1 Caiman crocodilus | reverse complement strand
CCGACGTTTCCCGGGGCTCTCTTTTTGCTCCCCACATACTTGAAAAAGGACTTCCTGTTGTCCTTGATCCTAGTTGCCAGGCGAAGCTCTACTCCTGCCGTGGCCTTCCTAACAGCCCTCCTACACTCCTGAGCACAAGAAGAGTACTCCTCTTTGGAGGCTGCTCCCTTCTTACAAAGATATTAATGGTATGGTCCACATCATCCCTATGAAGGTATTTACTACTACCTCAACTCAGTGTCTTTATGTCTTATTTTTAGTTAAAGTAATTATTAACATCAGCAATACAGTTTTCAATATCCCTTTGTTTAGGGAAAAGATCCTGTGTTGTTCAAGATAGATTGCACAGTTAAATATTTTGTCTGGCACACCTTTGGATTTTGTTTCCCTTTTCTGCAGATAATATTTTAAAGATACATATTAACATCAGAAATATATTCAGAAAGTATTGCATGTTGATGAATTCATTCTCTGAACTTACTTTATGACCTTGAGAGGTTTCTTCTGCTCTTGACATTTCATCATGCTGCATGGTGCTACAACTTGCCGTCCTAGATACTTTTTTTTTTGTAACTGTCTTTGTCTAGTGTTGACGAGTATATTCTTGTGGAAAGATGTCATTTTCTCTGAAGATCCATTACCACTTTTTAAACTGTTTACTTAGAGACAAGTCAAGCTAAAGTATGTGTTAATGCTGAAATCAATGGAGAGATCAGTAATAGAAGTATTAGAGCTTTATTACTCTTGCTGACTTTTTAGGATGGCTATAGTGTATCTTGACTAGAAGAGTTTGGCACATAAGTGTTGTTAAGATCCGGTCCCTCAAAGTGATCTGCATCTGCTACTGAGCTTTCTCAATTCTTCTAAAAGTTACTATAAGTTAAATGTGCTCAATAGCTCACAGGATTGGACTCCCAAATAACTTATTTAGTTTTAGCGAATGCAGTGTGTCCACTGTTTCTGTTGTTTTTATTCCAGTAAGATCCCAGCTGAGTTCACAATGAGAAAAATTACATGAAATATTAATATTGTTGAATGCTGACTTCAAAGCACACGTGCACAAAGCCTCAGAGCCAAGAAATCAGAGTTTGAAGTCAGTCAGCTGGATTTCCAGATTTTATTCAGTGTTTTGGTTAAAAATTAATCAGTAAAGAATTGTTTAATCTATTCTAAAAAGAAAAAATAAGCCATAAAACTCCGTTACGTTTTACTATGAACATATAGTAATGGTCTCAACCTTTTTAGGTCTAAGTCACCCCTTGGAAAATGCCAGCTTTTAGCTTTCACTAATTTTTTTTAAATGGAAAAATAATAGAACAATTTTTCCCAAGAACAGAAGAAAACATAACAATAGAAAAGAGCTTTTAACAGAATAAAGTTCTAAAAGCATTTCTGTCTTGCATAGATTCCTGGATAAAAGTGGTCCCAGCAGTCTCTGCTTCACTTTATCTTATTTTTCAGGGATATCATTTTATCACACTAGAATTATTACTGTTTTCAGTTTCCCCTTCCTAAATTTCCATTCCCAGTGGTTAGACTTTGTTAATCTTAGCATAGTAAAACTTCAAAAGCAAATGGCATCAACATGGCCCTTCTACATTCTTTGGAGAGAAGTCATGAAGGAAGTTTCTTCTTAAAACAAGGCATTGATGTTTGACTTGTTTCTTGAAGTTTATACTGTATTCCTCATTTAACTTCGTAGGAAAAACAGAGTAACTACTGTAAATCATAGCATCAGTTGAAAGCAGTGTAATTGCAAGGTAGTTCAAGTTAATGGTACTATGCTCTGTTATCTTACAGTTACTCTGCTATTAACTTGTCTACAGTAGTATTGTCACTGGACTCTGGGTTTGTCTTTGCCAAAAATTTCAACATTTCTAATATATTAAAAACTGTTTCACTTACAAGATGTATATGAATGAATTTAGGAAGAATCACAAACAGCAGTTGTGTTTCTTCTTGGGGAACTTTTGTTTAAAGACCAAGTGCCAATTTCATTCTAATACACCAAAAGTAGTTCTTTAAATGCTGCATTTAGATTTGTGAGCTGTGATTTGTCAAAAGTATAGTTGTCTTTTTAATGGCTTATAGCTTTCTTGGAAGTTTAAACTATATAATCTCCATTTAGCCTGCTCTTAAATCCTAATCAGAGTTTTAGATATAGCTCAGAAGGCTACAGAATTTCCATAGGTTTACCAAATTGCTCGTTGATGATATTGCTAGAGCTAAAATATTGTATCTGGGCAGATTGTGCATTGTTGGAGTTAAGATCCAGTAGGTGAATTATGACTATTTTGAATCAACACCCATAATGTTATAGTCTTTGGACAATGAGGGTTCAGTCATAGAAACTGGTTTTAGTGAAGTCAAGAACAACTTTCTTAAATATAGATTAATTGTGCAAGCATGCCCAGTTGAAGAAACAGTGGGCTTGTGGAATTTTGAAAAACAAAATTTTAAGCACAGATTATTAGTATTTTGTATGTGAACAATATGATACATGATGCAACAAGCAATAGGTGATTTTTCCACTTGATTAGAATTTTAGCAGATTTTAAGTGATAACCACCATTTTATTAGACTTCAAAATTTGTCACAGTGTCTGGAAAAACCTAACTATTTATAATTTTGTCTTAAACTTTAGGACTTAATTTTCACTGTTTTGCATATGGAAGCTAGTAAGCTTCCTGTTCAAAACATTACTGCATCAATGAAATATTTCTGTTTAAAAATACATGTTGAAATACTGAAAGATAAACAAGTGATGTTACTGTATTTTTTTATTTAACATCAGCAGTTCTTGTGAAATATGTATCCAACTAACACGGTCTATGCATTATCAAGTCTATAGGGAAGTTAAAACAGCTGGTATACCTGGATATGTCAAAAAACAGGATAGAGTCTATTGACTTGGACGTGTCAGGATGTGAAGCTCTTGAAGACCTACTCTTGTCATCTAACATGTTACAACAGCTCCCAGATTCTATAGGTGAGAAGAGCACGTTATCTTACAGTTATCAAACATAAAAAAATGTATTTTATGACGGTGCAGGGGAGATGAGCCTGAGTTACTGACTAGGACCCTGATATGAATATGAAATATTGCTGGATTCAGAGAGATTTAGCTTTGTGTTTCAGGTTATCCTGAAATAGAGATATAGCCAAGTTGCAAAGTTGTCATCAGATGGTGATCTAGTTATGGAATTCCCCCATTAAAGACAGAGTTCAATGTTCTAGTTCTGGCAGTCCCTCTGCTTATCAATATTGAAAGCAGAAATCGGTTAAATTAGTCTTCTGTGCATTTCGTAATAAACCTAGGAGTCTGTTTTAATGTGTTAAATAATTCAGAACCTAAAGGTGCTACTCCACGGATGCAATGAAGATGCACAATAATAGAATGGAGAAGAAATACCCTTGACTATATTGTCTTCTAATAGAATTACCGTATTTATTTGAATATAAGATGACCCTCAATATAAGACAACCCCTTACCCCCCCAATAATTAGAGTCCTTATATGGGAAATGTATAGATTTCCCATACTTTCCAGGTATAAAATCTATTTATTGGAGGTTTGCCTTGATTTTGTCCTGTCCCACTGATACATCAGGGAAAATAAATCTGGAGGTATCAGGTAGCCACCTAACCTTCTGCCCCTCAACTTCTTCCCCATGCAGCCCTTCACCTTCCTTACTATCAGACCCAGATCTCCCTGAACACGTGGTGCAAATTTGAAAACACTGATTTTGAAATAAACACGCCTGTAGTATTTTGCATATAGGCAAATTACTATGGTACCCATACATGTAGGACACTGACAGATGTGTAGCTCCTCACTCTAACTCATGGATCTTCAAAGAAAGCACCGTGAGTTAGAGCGACCATCTCTGACCCAACAGACATTCACTGTTGGGTTGGGGAATGGGGGATTAAGCTCTATTTTGGAGCCATTCCAGAAGGAGCTGCCTGTCTCCCCTAGCCCAACCCCACCCTGCCAGCTTCAGTGCTATCTATAGGATGGGGGCTGGGGGTAGAAGGGAGGGGAGGGAGCTCTGAGTTGAGGTTTGCCTAGCCTGCACTGGAGGTGGGGTGGTATTGGAGCCTCCCTGAGGGGAGCAAATTCCAAGCTAGAGTTTGCCAGAGCATATCTTTATCTAAAGTGTTTTTTATTTTTTAGCAGCATCAGCATTTGTCATTGGGATTACAATATTAGACGTGTCAGATGCAATTTTATTTTAAACACTGAAAGCATCAATATTGTCTCAATTCAACCACTTGCAGAAGCACATGCTTAATTTTAACACTTAACACGTTAAGCCAGTGTGTGTTCTCACAAGCTTAAAACTTCTGTTGAGGTTAGGTCAGAAGCAATTAAATATACAGAAATATATTTTCTTTCTTTTGTACAAATACATTGCCATGGAATAAAATAATGTTTATATTATTTTTTTTATTTGATTTCTATCATTTATTTTCAGGTCAGGCCCTGATTCAGTAAAATATATAAGGCTGAGACTAACTTGACTTTCCTTGAACATTCCCATGCTTTTAGGCAAATGCTTAGAGATATTGCTGAATTCACAGTTAATTATCTGGGATTCCTATTATTTCTGAGTGTAATTGCTTTAAAGATATGTCTATTTATATATCATTTAAAGCCCTTAAAGGTTTAAAAGTACCACTCCTAATCAGGCTGATAAAACCAGTTATTGTGGAAGTCATCAGCAATTCTCTAGTTTTGTATTCATGAGCCTGGGAACAGCATTTAATGTGTAGAAATTTGAGATGAAAATGTCGACTAAAACATGTGATCAATCACCCCACCATTGCAGGAATGTTTCCTGCAGCATATTCATGAGTACATTGTTCAATTAGAAATTATTCCATTAGTTTTCTCTCCTATCTCAGAAACTATCTCTCAGCATATGAGATCTCACTCTTAGGAAAGTTTTCTTAATATTCAGTTTAATATTATTTTAATCAAACTACATCTGAATACCCTTGGTTAAATTCCTTGAACACTGTTCCTTTGATACTTATATCCTTCATATACTTGCACAGCGTTGTGCTACGTTCATATAAATATAATCCTTTTTTAGTTCTTCCACTAAAATCTTCAACATGCTAAATGGGGGTGTCATTATAAATTGGGGGCAGACTTTTTTTTGTCTCAATTTTCTTTCAGTTAGCCAAAAGATTTTATAAATGAGGCCAAGGCCACTTTTTGCTTTTTATTTCTTATGTTCTTTCCTAATGTGTTTTGTTTCCACGAAGCCTATCTTGGACATTAGAATTATTGTTTATCTTAATATTATACTATTACTATTATTTTCATATTATTTAAACTAAGCAGTTCAATATATCACTTCAGCTTTTCTTAATCAGAATGTTTTTAAATGTCTGTATAAAAAAAGTTTCAAATGTTGGGTTTTCAAATCTTGATTCAGGACAAAAACATGTTTTAAAATGATAAAATTTCCCAAAAGATGTTAATTCTATTTTCTGACCAGCTCTGTTTCAAATACTCTATTTTGGACCATGTGCAGCACAGGAGGATTTAAGTTGCAGGCCTCAGGGTCCTGCCCAACAAGTGCTTCTGTTGTCTCTCCTGCTGCAAGGGCAGCTGGCTCTCTGAGCTCCTCCTCCCTTCTCCAGCTTCTGCTTTCTGTGCCTGTCCCATTGGGTGATGGCATGCAGTGCAGTGCAGTGTGGCACTATTTGGGAAGCTGAGGGTAAAGCTGGAGCTGTGTGGGCCCATAGTCCAGCAGTGTGGGGAGTGCCAGCATGGGCCTGTGGTGCATTCGGGGCTCTCGCCCTGGCATACAGTACAGCAGGGAGAGTAGTGCCCATGGCCCCAGAGGCGTGTTGCCCCACTGGTGTGGCCCATGTGTTATGCAGTCCCTGACTACTTAGGAGTTAGACAACCTGCCTTATTTCATTCATTCAGGTAAAAATCCCTAAAAAAGACCAGAATCTCTCCTCCGTACCATATGTGCCATTTAAGATGTCCCTCTTTGTTCTGCAGGATTATTGAAAAGGCTTACAACTCTAAAAGTAGATGACAATCAGCTTACAATACTGCCTAATGCAATTGGAAAGTAAGTAGAATTCGTTTTATAAGCTTTGGTGTCTCTAATTTTTGGGCCAAGAGAACTATTTTCTTCTCTGCTTTGCTGACAAGATGCTGACAGATCAGGACAAACACTGAGTATATGTTTGTTGAAAAGACAAAACTGCACAGCCTTGTTGAAATGAATGTGGGCCTGACACGAAGCTTATTTATACCAGAGTAAATTGGGAACAACTCCCTTCAGTCAATTGATTTAGAGTGGTGTACATTCAAAGAAAATGATGTGCTGTTTTGTGTTATATTTCTCCAAAAACAAAAGACAAAGAAACATTTCCATCCTGCATTACTTCTAATTTAGATCTGTAAAGCAACACATTGGAGAAGAGTAATAGTCTACTTATGAAAGTACCCAGTGTACATCTATCTTCTTAGCAACAACCTGCATTGAGCTCTGAGAATAAAATGGTTCCAGAATTCACATGCACAAAGGTTGCTTTGAATGTTTTGTAGATGTTTCACATGAACTTTCTATGCAGCAATTAGACACACAGGCTCCTGACACATTACATTTAAGATAATGATTAACAGGTTAACCACGCCTTAATTAGTGAACTGGCCACACGTTCATTCAGTTAATGGTGTGATAAAACCAAGAACACAAAATGTGTAATAACTTCCTGGTTGGTTCCTATCACGCCTTTAATTGAACATGTGACCAGTGTTCCCAGCCTCGAGAGTATACTCCCATGATGATCCTGGGTTCCCCCTGCACTGGTAGTATGGTGTGATGGGATCTGATGCTCGATCCTACAATTGTGCATCCTGCCATGCATATATGGTATAGCAGGAAATGCAAGTGTTGTGCTTTCACATCACATTCCAGCACATCTTCTTTTTAAAGTCTGTCAGTGGCTGTAGACACATAAATTATAAGTTTGAGTTGCTTACTTTTTAGGAGATTTCATTCTGTTTTTATTTTTGTTTGTCTGGTGGGCATTTATGAGAAATAAAGTAAATTCATAGGCCATTTATGAAATGTTACTTTTAAATATTTTTTCATATTTGCATTTTATTTAATTTAAAGGTTCCCAGGATGTTGACTAGGCACACTTCTAATGACTGCAAATTTAAATATGGTCTTGTTGCTTAAATATAATGCTTTGATTCATTAGGTACAGAATTACTGCATACTCAAATGCAGTCAAGTGAATCTGTAAACAACCAGCATGATATAGCAAGTAGATCTCACTTGTATGCCAGAGAAAACTCAGTCCGTAGATTCATATGGTGGCCGGTATTCTCACTAAACACTTCTTCAGTAACTCCTATTTTTACTTTAGGTAATTTTCTTAAGTCTGGTATGTCCTGAATCCATCATATTAAAGTTTTGGAACCATTCTTTTTATTTTTGTAGAAAAAAAGATAGATTTAAATATGCTTTGACTCACAAGAGCAAGGTTTCCTGAACCACATTAGTCACAAACCTATATAAGTAGAATGCTACCAAGCCCCCACTTCTGCCTGCGCTTTTGCTGGTTAACTAAACTAACCGTTAATTCTAAATTCTATACCATTATAACTATCAGCAAGGAAGTCTCAATTGTGATTTCTTACAGATTACTTTGTGCTGGGTCATTTCATTTTTGTGTTATTCAGTGGTATATGGCAATAGAAGTTGAGTGAATCTTGTAAGAGAAAATTATGCAAGATAGCTGATGTAGTGGTAAATATCAATAACCAGGAAGAGCTAGAGATGCTAGAAATTCTAGTGGGATTATCCAGAATGATTTAAACACTCCCTGGTATTAGCTTTTGTGACTTTGCAATACAGTTTTTAAAAACTAAAAATAAACTAGGCTGTCATTACAGCATGATTGAATTGTTCAGCGTTAAGAGGAATCCCCTGTACTGTCCTTTTTTGTACCAAATATATGCTAACTGTTGTTTGTCGGGGAGCGTTAATTAGATCTCAGGAGAGAAATACTGAAGTGCTAAGAGCTATTTTTGTAGAACACTAAGGTAATCAATTCTGTCATATCATTTTTTAATCATAATGCTTCTTAAATGTAAGGGACTGGTAGGATTAGAGGTGAAATAGTGGGTTCCTTCCCTGGTATAGCAAAGACTGCATTTACTTTCTGTGACTCATTCATTAGATAACTTTCTGATAGGTCCTTTTCTCAAAAGTGGTAATCATGGTACCACTGTGAAACATGTTATTGTGACATAAAAAGCAGTAGTGTGAAGGAGGGAAATCTTTCTCACCATGAGTTACAGAACACTTTGTCATCTTTAGAGTATAGGTTGCCACCATCACCTTTTTTGGCAGTCTTATTAAAGCAGCCAAGGTTGAAAGGCGTTTAATGTTTGGCTCTGCTAGGTGCTGTGGCCTCAATCAAGCAGAATATTTAAGTATGTGCTGAACTTTAAGCTCTGAATCATCAGGGCCTTTTCAAAGGCAGAAATAAAACTGCTTACCTAGATATGATATCCTGAGGTCAAAGTTTATGCACATGAAAATGCTTGCTGAAAACTGGATGACAGAAGAAGAAAAGTAATTCATGTGTTAGATGGAAAGGATGGTAGTGGGGCATCGGTAGGTTGGGAACTGCCACTTAGGCTAGATGAGGTGACAGCACTCAGTACCAGATGTTTCTGCTCTTAGTTCTGAAACACGCATCTTGTTTGATGGTGGACAAGTGTTAGTGGATGTAAATATTTTTTAGGTTTTTCCTGGGGCTGCTAATTGGGCACTAAGCTTACAAGGAAAGAAGATCTGTGACCAAAGGGAGATAGGAAAGTGAGGCTGGGTGGTGGCTGCTGTTTTTCATCTCTTCTCACTCATCAAAGCTGCTTTACTTGGTTTATTAAATCCTGCTCCTTTTTTCCCCTAGGATGGAAAAAATACTGTATATCAGAAATAGTGATCTGAAGGTTGGAACTTTCTAACGCAAAGCTCAGAGTTGTATATTGCAAAAGAACCAGTGACCCAGGTAGTACATATGCCTGGTGTGTCCTTGTGGCTCTGTTAAAGGAGTGAGGCTGCCCCAACCCTTCTCATTTTCTTCTCACTGACCTGGCTGTGAGTCGGAGATCCTCATATTGCCACAAACATGCTATCTTGCTCAAGAATTTTGTTAAGCATCATCCAAAGACAGTAGTGAAGAACAATCTCAGTTTGCTAGAACATATGGCATCCTGCACACCTGTGACTCAGTATGATGGATTTTAGCTGCTGTGCCTGTGGGGCTACATGAAGTTTGTGTGAGAGACATCTCTAGCTCTTCCTGCCCTGCTCCCCTCTCCTCCTACTTGTTGCCATCCATCATGGCTTCAACCCTGTTCTGGCACAGGGCCCAGAGCATAGGGTAGCACTGGTCCCAACCCAGCCACGCAGCAATAGTTGCAGTAGTGATGGCAGCTTGGCAGCTGTGTACGTAGGATGCCGGAGCACCTGTGACTGCCACTGCTTCTTCATGGCCGGGCTGGGGTGGGTGCTACCCTGTGCTCCATACCCTGTACCAGAATGAGGCCAAAGTGGCATCTGGTGGTAAGGGGAGGGGTGGTGGGGTGAGGGGGGGAGAGCTGGGTTGCAGGGGGCAGGGGGAAGCAGGATAGGCAGCTGCTGCAACCCTGACCCTGACCCTGTGTGAGGTCCAAATTCAGAGTCTAGCAGATGCCTGTCCAGCCCCCTCTGCCATATACTCAAATCCAACATAAGAGGCTTCTTTCTCCCCATCTCGAATTCCTTTACTGGAGATAAACTATTTTTTTGGCACCTGATGTATTCTGTTCATCTTTGAGCAGATATAGTTCCTCTCCAAAAGCTGAACTAGAAATAGTTCCCTAAAGCAGGGCCATGGATAGATAGGTAGGGTCAGGGACCAAAGGGCTGGGGCCTCATTCAAAAGAAGCTAGGGCTTTCCCCTACTGTAGAAGACACTGGTGGGCTGGCTTCAGGGGGTACTCAGAGAACAAACAAACAGGTGCCGTCCTTGGGGGATCCATGACACTGCTTCTCAGCCCTAATTGACACCAGGTACATATGCTAATTAAGGTACTTTTTAAAATTCATCCTCTGATTGGCAGAAAAATCTAATCAGTGTTTTCAAGGATTTATCTTTCTCACCCCTCTGCTTCCAACAAAACACCTGGCAACAGATGCATCTAGTTGAGAGTGGGGACTGGGGAGCATACCTGGAAGGAAGGAAATGCAAACTGTGGACTGACTGCTAGTTCATTCTCCATATAAACATTCTAGAACTGAGCACTATATTCCTCCCTTACAGTCAAAGAACTATAATTACAGATCTCATCATAGACAATATATTGGTCATGGTTGAACTTTACTGGTTGTGTCAGATCTACCTTTTCTATCAGGAGGCTGTACGGTCATGAATTTTACATCTAAAATAACAAAACCTTGGTCTTGCAGAGCTGCTAAGGAGACAAGTGATCCCTGAAAATCAATACACATTACTTTTCAGCAATTGGGGTTACTCACCAGCAATCTTTTTCCAGTAAAATAAAACAAAAGCTTCCAGAAGTTTTGCTCTAAGCTTGGTCAGAGGCTGGACCTTCTCAGATACTTTCCTGCTATCTGGGAGTTTGGAGCTCATCTAACCATCTAATTGCTGAAAACTGGATGACAGAAGAAAAGTAGTTCATGTGATGGTAGTGGGGTATCAGGATGTTGGGAGCTGCCAGTTAGGCGAGATGAGGTGACAGCACTCAGTACCAGATGGATCTTTTCATATAACACACACCTTGCCTGACAGTGGGCAAGTCTTACAACTTAGATCCCCTTAAGAAGGACCCATATTAATGAAAAGTACAAGGGACTCCACCGGAGTCCAAGCCAAATGAAGGAGATTTCCCATTTGGGTGTCTTGCCAGTGCATTTCACCCCTTCATGTATATGTCCAGGATATTTGTTACCTGCTTTGGTTCAAATAAACCAAACTCTCAGTTTCATAAAAGTGTACCGGACAGCCATTTCAGCTATCTGCCCTGTAATGTAAGGTCAAAGAGTTTTCTCTTATTCTTAGAACTACAAGATTTTTAAAGTTTTCATCAGAGTTTTCATCTTTAGTAGACATCCAGTTCTTCCCGTTTAAACCTAGTACTCACGAAGCTTACAGAGCTTCCTTGCAAACCTGCTTTGATGCTGCTGCCTACGGCTAACCAGAGAATATATTTCTGAACAGAAGAATGCCTGCCAACTTCAGCCCCTTTCTTAAAACCATAACTATATCTCCCAGAATGGCCAGAGTGTTTTTTAACTGTTCGGCAGTATGGCACCGTAAAATAAGAAAGGATCCAGTTAGAATATTGAGAATATATATATATATTCTCTCTCTCTCTCTCTCTCTCTCTCTCTCTCTCTCTCTCTCTCTCTCTCTCTCTATATATATATATATATATATATATATATATATTATAAAAAATATATATTTTTTAATATGGGAGGCATTTACTGCTTAACATTCAAGTGCTCAGTATGTTAGAGCACTCTGTTCCACTTATCAGGCAGTAATGACTCGACATGAAAACTCTTAAGTGCTCTAAGTTAAATTACCATATACTCTCCAAGATGACTTATTTCTGTTCTGTGTGTCAATTTGGGCCTTATAGATGGCTTTCAAAGATTGTTTCATAATACAGTTTGTGGAAATAATCTTTGAAAATTTAATATAACTACACTTGCAAAGAATGTATGTTCAATTTGATAGCTAAGTGTGGCAGTTTCATTTTATTTTGTTGGGTAGGGATACAAGTTCAGCTTTTTCTACTAATCAAGTGTTATCAAGCATGATCTTAGTGGTATCAGATGGAAATGATACAGTTTGGGGCAGTTTCTACTGGTTTTTGTAGAATAGTTATCTTCATCTATTGTATCTGTTGGTTTCTTTAGATTATACACTGTTCAACAGAGGCATTGTCTTTTATTTCTTTTAAATGTTTAGGACCTGACAATAGGACCCTGACCTTGATTGAGTCCTTGAGGCACATCAGTACTACAGTAATAATGATAATATTTTATAGAACAAAGTGGTATTCCTTAAAATGTCTTGCCAGTTTTCCTTTAAATACATAGATAACATTGTTTAATTGTATTCTCAATACTTTCTAAAATGCATTAGATCTTTTTACGTGTTCAACATTTCATTATGAAAGAGTTTGAAAAAGTTCCTCTTACTTGTTATTGTATGCATTTTCAATATAGTAACCTAGTACTTTAAACTTGAACTTGTTTGGTTTTTTTATCTAACTTTTTGAAAAAGTCTAACCAGTGTGTTTTGAAATTCCAGTTTATCTCTGTTAGAAGAATTTGACTGCAGCTGTAATGAATTGGAGTCCCTGCCTTCTACCATTGGCTACCTTCACAGTTTGCGAACGTTAGCTGTGGATGAGAATTTTCTGACTGAATTGCCCAGAGAAGTGAGGAGCTGGTTCTTTTTATAAATTATGAAGTGTCTTACATAAAGTACCTAATCTTTCAGTCTTTGGTCACACAAACTTCCACTGAAGATATGACAGATATAGGAAGCTTCATGTGACTGCAGAATGGGGTGTTAATGTTATAGATGGACGAACAGATCCTACTTGCTTTACTCACTAGTTTATTTAAACCTAACGATACTATATCTGCGAGCAAGGCAAACCTGATTTAACCCTGTGTATGTTTCTTGTGTCTTACCAATAAGTGCTTTATTTTCCAACTAAATATCGGATTCTTTATTTTTTGCTTGTGTCATCATAATAATAACCCATAAACCCATAATAACCCATAATAAAACTCATAACTGTTAGAAAATATCACCTCACCAGCATAAATTAGTTGTAGTAGTGGTTTTTAGGCCAAATTCTGTGATACACAACCCCATTATAGTCAGTGGGGTCACATAGGAATGTAAGATGGTACAGAATTTGACCCAGTCTGTCTTGTCACCTTTCATTATCATAGCTGCTTTCTTAACAGAAAATGCACAGGATACCTCTCCATTAAATTGTGTTTGTCATTTTACATTGTAAATTGAGGGCTTATGCTTTTGACTTTGACAGTCAAGGAGAATGTAAAACGGGGAGACTAGAATTGGAAATGAGTATTTAATTAATGTATGCATATTATAAGAAAGTATATCAGTCAAGCTATATGAAAAAATTAGATGTGTATACATTCACCTTAATGTAGCAGCAAAATACTGACAGCAAACAAGTTTAATTATAACAGGAAAAGTTGTTTATGGAGTTGTTAAAGAGTAATGCACTTGATCCTGCTCTCACTGAATTCAGTTGGGGCCAAACTTTTTTCTTAGAAAGATGCACTGTAAGTGGTAATGATCTTAATAATTTATTTTAAAGATGTAGTTAGGTCACATAGCCCTTAAAGAAGAATTGATGAAGATTTTTGCAATTTGAGTATTCTAACTTATTGTTTTTCATGTTTATAGATTGGAAGCTGTAAAAACGTAACTGTTATGTCTCTGCGCTCAAACAAGCTTGAATTCCTTCCTGATGAGATTGGTCAGATGCAGAAACTGAGAGTGTTAAATTTAAGTGATAACAGGTACATTTTGTGTAATTAAATTATTCTGCCCCAGAACCTATTTGCTAAATGAAGATTTTAAGCTATTCATGGCTTATAGATATGGAAGTATTTTTCTTTCATCTACAGGGGCAAATTTGGTTCCATTGAAGTCTGTAGAAAAATTTTAGTAGACTCAATATTTAGTCCTGATTTTGGAAGATAAAATCCTTCTCCACTGGTATTATATGAAACTGCCCACTCATGTGCATGATAAAATTACTTTAAGAACCTTATATAAGCTTTATGATACTATGTTATTCCTTTCATTAAGATGCTCACATCCTGATATATGGGAGACCAAGGGTGAAATCCTGATTCCATTGAACAAAAGTCCTGATGACTTCAGTGGAATCATGTTTTCACTGAAAAGTCCAGTCCTTTTCCCCTTATTCATATAACTGCTCCTATTGAAATAAATTGAGCTGCTTTCATAAGAACAAGATTTAAGATTAGAATAATTTGTCCCTTCTCTTTCCCACGCACACATTAGAAAAAAGTTTTATCTATAAAATTCTCATGCCCCAAAAGACATTAACTTTAGAGCTTTATTCAATAGTGTGGTAAATGTTACATGAAAGAATATTGTCACTGATAATCCTTGTCTGAAACTGCTCAGTGTTTTTGGAAGGCCTCACACTTCCAAAGCATGAGGGGTTGTTAACTGAAATTAGTTTTCCAATTAAAGAAATAATGAAATAACAGAAAAATATCCTTTAGTACATTTGTTAACAAGTATCTACTTGCTTCCATTGGAGCATTTCTGCATTTTAGTTAGATGTCATGGAGTCTGATTCTGGCTTGACATCAGCCTATATCACAAGTCATTTCCCTGAAGTCAAGTGAGTTACACCATTGTTAAACTGGTGTAAAAGCAGAATCAAGCTGATGGAAAGATGGCAGAAGCACTTCAGATGAAACAGGAGCTAAACCAAACCTTATATTTTTTTCAGGATCTAAAAGACTTTTGTACTACTTGTATGTTCTTTTAAAAAAAATAATTTTCACACTTTGGTTACTGTGGATATCAGCTGTGACTAAAAGTAGAATTACCAAAACTCCATGAAGAACGTTTTACCTCCAGCCTGGGATAAAGTTGATACTATTGAAAAATCCTGGTTCTGCATATTTCTAGTCTGAAGTGTTAGGATAGATTTCAAATAATCATCTTCATGTTTGGATGATTTTAACTAAAATTCAGTTGTCAAAGTTTTCAGTTGTCAAATCTCCATCAGTAATCGTACATTAACAAAATATTAATCATATGTAAAAGTTGCTTTTGGCATCATTCCATTATCTTGAGAACAAATAGCACATGCTTAGTTTCAGATTTTTCTTGCAGAAGACCTAAAAACCAACATCCTTTTTTTTTTTTTACAACTTACCCTAAACAGATCTGATGAGGAATTAATTTGTGTAATATTTCTGATACTAATTCTTATTAACAGCACAGTTGTTTTCATTATATATTGTATATTATTATATAAATCAAAAGCTATGATAATGTCTTTGGTGACAGCATGGAGACCTGCAGATCTCAGCTGCTACTTCATCTAGCCCACAGAAATCAAAGATGGAAAAGACCCATTAGATAATTGAAGCATTCTTAGTCAAGATTGTTTCTTATTGCATATTTTCTTTTTCTGTCAAGTATTTTCCAGTTATACAAGTGTTTTCCATTTATAGACAAGAGCAAGACAGTAGCAGTGATTTATATCCATAACCAGGAGTGATCCAGTAAACAATATTTTGTTGATGATAAAGAAAAATGTCAATGATTATCTTCTTAAGCTTTTCCTCTATGCATATGTTATTGTTATCAGTCTGTTTAAAGCTATACTCACGTCTGTGGACGGAAGTCTTACAAACATCAGTCATCTCTTTTCTGTGAGCTTGGTTGCTGACACCTTTCTTTTGTCAACACCACACACCTAAATGCCCAGTAATTTTCATGTTGTGTTTTAGATATGTCAGTCATTACACAGGTGCTTATTTTGAACATCACCAAATCTAAGTAGAGATGTTTATAAATTCAGAAAGTATTCCCAATATGTATTAGGAGCTCAGAGCATATACACGCACACACTGCTTTAGCTGATATTCAGTATAGATTTTTCCAGGTCTTTAAGGTTAATCTGCTTGGGAAAGAAATACAAGCAGACTTTTGAAAACCTTCTGTAGAGTCTGTGTTGGTTTTTTTATTGAGAATATAACAATATGCTTTAGTACTGAGCATGCAATATTCAGCAAGTGGTTCTGCTGAATATAAGAAAAATGACTCATCAGGAAAGCAAAGTATATGTCCATGGTTTTAAAATAAACTGCCAATATGAACATTTCCTTAAGCACCTAAAAAGACTTTCCCCACCCTTATCATCATTTAATATCATTTGTATTTGAGAATGCCTAATGATATTTTCCATAACTTTGAGGAAAAAACCGTGTCAGAATTTATTCTAAATTTTTAGTTTTATTAAATGCATGGTATTAATTACTGCAGAGATGATTAATCCTGCAGGTTTAAACCAGAGTATCAGACAGAACCGGTCAAGTCTCTACTTCACACTGAACAGTCAATAACAGAGACAAATGGAAGCATTAATGACAATCCTAGCAGAGAGGCGATGAGTCTGTAGGTCATACTTCCACGTCATGGAAGAGGCATAGAAGGTAGTCTTTGAGTAAATGAGACTTCAATAAAGTGACTAAAGCCAAAAGAGGTATTGCTGGTTTCTGGGAATCAGATGCCTATTACTGAGCTTTGAAAGCATTCTAGATTTTAAAATAACTTTACAGTTAGCACATTTGGGAATTTTGAAAATTACTCCCGCCTAGATTTATAGACGTGCCTAGAATCACCAAAATGAACTGACTCATATAGCAGAAAGGATCATAGGTAAGCATGGCTGGAAGGGATTTCACAAGGTTATCTAGTCCAGCCCCCTGCTCATGGCAAAATCATCTCTGACTAAACCATCCCAGCTACGTATCTGTCTGACGTGTTTTTGAAAACCTCCAAGGATGGAGATTACACAATTTTTCTAGATAGTCTGTTCCAATGTTTGACCATCCTCATAGGCAGAATGTTTCTCCTAATCTCCAACCTACATTTTCCCTGCTGAAAATGGGTAGTACTAACTGTAGCTAACATAACTTCCCCATAAGTGCTGTTTTAAACATAGGCAAATTAGATATTACTTAGCTGTTACAGTGCAGTACTCTACAAATTACAAGCAGAATGCATTCTAGGATTAAAGAAAAGGAACTGATCCAAAGTCTTTATTCCAATTTGGCATAAGCTCCTAATTTATAACATATGTTAACAAATGGTATTGTCTGTTACTGACAGTTTGAGACTTAGGGGTATAATTAGAAATCCTTTTTGTTGATTTTGTTTTTGTTTTTCTCTCAAGAAACTACAGGGGAAATTTTGGTTTTCCTTTATTTTCTGGAATTCAAGAAAATATTTTATGGGTGGAAATTAAGCATTATACAAGGGAACATATTGTTCCTGTCTTGACATGGGTATTTACAATTTACTAGTAAATAGCCGTCTTACTAAATAATCAGTCAGGGATTTAGGCAATACCATGCTATCAAAATATTGCTTCATGATTAACATTGTATGCCAGATAAATAGTTTTACTATGCCTATTTATATCTATTTTGATTTTGTATATATAGATATAAAAATAAATGCAGATTATCTTTGTGGCACTGATGATTCATTCATTCTTCGTGGGTGCAGATGACCACATCCAGTGGGGCAGGGAGGGAGAAGTGAGAAAAGAAATGGGAAAGAAACAGGGAGAGAGAAAAAAGGGAAGGAGAAAAGAAAGGAAAAAGAAGGAAAGAGAGAGAGGCAAGAGAAAGGAGGTGGGTGGAGGCTAGGTCACGTGGGTATATAGGTAATTTATAAATCCAATCTTTGCCTTGAACAATCTGCTGCAGCAGGGGCAGGAAAGAGATGATGACTCAGTACGTGAAGTTTTCGTTTTCCTGGCCATGTGTTTCTTCATTGCTTCTGCTGTGTGTTGCTGTTCAAAGGCCAGTACTCCATTCAGGACAGATAGTTGTGAGTGATTTGCTCCAATGACTCCGGGTTGATACCAAAACCCTTTAGGGACACCTTTAGGGTGTCTTTGTACCACTTCTTTGATGCACTGTGAGAGCATACTCCATTTGACAGTTAATCATAGAAGGCATTCTTCAGCAGGTGAGTGTTGGGCATTCTTGAAAGGTAACCAGCCCATCTTAGCTGTGCCAGTTTCAGTAGAGTGTGAATACAGGAGAGAGTTGATCTTCCAAGCAGCTTAGTGTCCGGAATCTTGTCCTGCCGCTTGATCTTTAGTATCTTTCACAGGCAGCACAGGTGGAAGTGGTTTAGTTTCTTGACATGATGGTGGTAGACAGTCCTGGTTTTGCAGCCATAAAGGAGGGTTGGGAGAATGATGGCTTTGTATACCTTTAGTTTTGTCGACATTCCAATGCCTCTGATCCCAGACCGACTTATGGAGCCTGCCAAAGGCTTAGTCTTGCGTTGACTTTGTTGTTGATGTGGACAGCACAGGAGAGCATGCTGCCTAGGTAGACAAACTTGTCAACCATAGGTAGTTGTTGGCCTTTAACTAAGATATGTGTTTCCTGGAGTGTTGTGCTAGGCACAGGTTGAAACATCACTTCAGTCTTCTTCATGCTAATAGTGAGTCTGAAGTCGTAGGCTGATGAGAATAGATTCATGGACTTGTTGCTTGTCAGCCTGTGAGCTTGTGTATAACACATAGTCATCAGTGAAGAGGAAGTCGCAAAGTGTGGCTGTCTGGACTTCGGAGTTCTCTCAGAGCCTGTTCAGGTTGAAGATGACTCCGCCAGAAGGACTTGATTCCCATACCAAGGTCATCATCTTGGAAGGCATCCAACAGCATGGCAGAAAATACCATGCTGAAAAGGGTAGGTGTGAGCACACAGCCCTGCTTGATGGCATTTTTAACTGGAAAGGGATCAAAGCATTTGCCATTTGCAAAGGACACATGCCATCATGGAACTGTCAAGCCATATTGATGAATTTTCTGGGTTATCCGTACTTCTTCACGATTTCCCAGATGCCTTTGTGGTTCACCATGTAGAAGGCTTTAGTTAGATAGATGAACGTGAGTAGAAGGTCGATGTTCTGTTCCTGGCAGTTTTCTTGAAGCTGCTGGGCCACAAACACCATATCAGTGGTTCCATGTCCTTTTCTGGAGCCGCATTGGCTCTCAGGCAGTAGGTCATTTTGATGGTTGTTGAGCCGTTTGAGAACTCTCATGAGTATCTTGCTGGCAGTTGAGAGGAGGGAGATGCCCCTGTGGTTGTCACAGAGTTGGCAATTTCCCTTCCTCTTGTACAGGTGGATGTTGGAGGCATCCTTGAATTCTTAAGGGAATACCTCCTGCACCCACATACTGCAGAAGTTAATAGTTAGTTTCTCTATGAGGTCATGACCACTTGATTTGTAGACCTCTGTTGGCATCACGTTGGCTCCAGGAGCTTTGTCACTAGACATTTGTTGTATGGCCTTTTGGACTTCCACAACTGTAGGCAGAACTTCAAATGAGGTGTTGATGGAGATTTGAGACAGCTTGCAAATGACATTTGTGTTGACAGAGGAGGTCTGATTGAGGATGGTTGTGAAATGTTCAACCCATCTCTGGAGGATCTGGGCCTCGTCAGTTAGCAGCATGGTCCCATTGGCAGACAGCAGAGGGGAGTATCCAAAGACCTGCAGACCACAGACAGCCTTTTAGGCATCAAAGAACTTCTTCACATTGTTTCAGTCAGCATAATGCTGGATCTCGTCTGCTTTGTTCTTCAGCCATGTGTCCTGCATCCCTTGCAACTTGCATTGAATGGTTTTCTGTATGGAGCTATAGACGTGTTGTGCTGACATGGACTTATCATAGAGGTAGGCTCTGTGGAGATGTTGTTTCTCTTCCAGCACCTGTGGTAACTCATCATCTTTTCATCAAACCAGTCTTGGTGTTTGAAGACACTCGGTCCCAGGGTCTCGAGAACTGCAGAGTGTAAGCTTCACAAAGCTGCTTCCAGTTGGCTTCTATGGAGCTGGAATAGAATGGTGTAGCATGAAGCTGATCTTTCAGATGATTCACAAAAGACAGCCTGGTCCTTGTGGACTCCATCTGGTTTGAATCGTGATCTTTAGTAAGGAGATGATGAGTCAATCATCAGTCCAGCATTCAGCGCCACACATTGCTTTGGTTATATGAACATCGCATCTCTCCCTCCTTTGGATGATGACAAGTCAATGAGATGCCAGTGCTTGGAGCGAGGATGCATCCACAATGTCTTCTTCCAGTTGGGGGGACAGAACACAGTGTTAGTAACCAAGGGCTCAAGTTCAGCACATAATTTGAGCAGGAGAAGACCATTGCAATCACAGCTTCTGATCCCGTGCTTCCCAATGATGCCATCCCAAGCTTGGCAGGCAAAGCCAATCCTGGCACTGAAGTCCCCAAGGAGGATGAGACAGTCAGACTTCAGTACAGCAGCGATCATGGAGTGGAGATCCTCATAGAACTGGTTCTTGACTTTGTTGGAGTTGGTCATGGTAGGGCACTGATGATAGTGGCATAATTTTTGCCAAGCGGGGAGTGTTTGAGCACCATCAGTCAGTCATTCACTCCCATGGCACTGATACAGTATTTTAAAATGTATCAGTAATCACTTGTGTTATCTTCTTTAAAAAGTTAGGTTTTTTTCCTAAAATTGTAAAATTTTAATTATGTGAGTCCAAATCCTGTTGCTCAAGCAAGTAGGAAAGGACCACAGTAGACCTAAATGCTGTGAAGCAGGTATGATTCAAAGAGTGAAAGATGTGATGACCCCACATAGGAAATCATGTCCATGTTGCTGTCTATGTCTTTCTGTCTGTGGCAGCATCTGTATGATTTACGACTGCATATTTCTCATATTTTTATGAGCCATCTTCTCTCTCCTTACTGGCAAAATGTAGTGTCTGTAATATTGTCCTGCAGCAGCACGTTCTGAAAATTTCTATCTCCCATACCCCTGACTGCCACATAATTCATCCAGCACAAAACTCAGCCATAGTGCATGCTAGGCAGAGGATTGAGCTCCTAATAGGGATAAACTATTTTGTTTCTTGGTGGTTTGCTTTTGATGTGTACGTTATTTTAACTGAATCATTTACATAAACTGTCCATATAACACAGTTTGACTTCCCCCTTGGCTAGCTTAATGTTTTACTAAGTAGGTCCACATAAAAGCAAAACAGATAGACTTGTTGTTTTCCAAACTGTCCAGTGAGAAACTTAGGTATTTGGGAGTAAAAAGTAAGTTTTGTTGACTATCCTATTCATAAATTTTATACATTGTGCCAGTGTTACACTTTCTGTATATGCTTATCAGAAGCATTAGTAAATGAAAGTAAGGTTGATTTAAGACTTTGCTGCCCAGTACAACTTTTTTGTTTTCTGTTCTGCTGAGTGAAAGAGGCCAGTAGGGGAGAAGAATCAGTGTTGAAAATCACTATCGCTTCAGTGAAAGTCAGTGAGTTATGCTGACGTACACACCCTAGGTTTTGGCTTCTGATGCATAATCAATGATCAATCAGTGATCAGCCCACACCCTTCTGCACTTTCTAGAGTATTATATCCTAATTGCAATGACTAAATTTACAAAATACATGCACAAAAGAAATAAGTGATTTGGAACGGCACAGCCCAGCCCAGGTGTAAAAAGCATGCTGGGATGCTGGGGGACTCTAGTTTGACTTAAACCAGGAAGGGGTCTGGGACAGACATTGCATAAACCAGTTTGATCCAAATCAGTTAAGTATGATGCTACATTCAACCGGTTTTATTGTAAACCAGTTTCAGCCATTTTGAAACTAGTTTTTATGCACTGAACTTATAGTTTCGTAATTGGTAGAATTGGAAGGGACCTGATCATCAAGTCTGACCCCCTGCCATGGGCAAACAACCCTGGCAATGTGATTATCTAGCCTCCTTTTGAAGACCCCCAGAGTAGGAGCAAGCACCACTTCCCTTGGAAGTTGGTTCCAGATCCTAGCTGCCCTGACTGTGAAGCAGTACTTCCTGATGTCCAGCCTGAATCTACTCTCAGTCAACTTATGGCTGTTATTTCTAGTTACTCCTCATAGTGCTCAGGGGAACAGGATCTCTCCCATTCCCTGCTGGTCCCCCTTGTTGGTAAGTTTATAGATGGCCACCAGATCCCATCTCAGCCTGCTCTCATGGAGGCTGAAAAAGTTCAGGTCCCATAGCCTCCCCTCATAGGGCCTACCCTGCTGCTCCCGATCATGCAAGTGGCCCTCCTTTGGACCCTTTCAATGCTGTCCACATCCCTCCTGAAGTGTGGCACACAGATCTGGACACAGTACTCCAACTGCGGCCTGACCAGTGTCACATAGAGGAGGAGGATCACTTCCTTGGACCTGCTCGTGATACATCTTTGGATGCATGGCAAGGTCTGGTTGGCCCTACTGACTGCATCCTTATATTGGCGACCCATGTTTAAATCAATAATGACTCCAAGGTCCTTTTCTGCCTCTGTGTTGACAAGAAAGGAGTCCCTAGCCCGTTGGTCTGCTGCTGGTTCTTCCTCCCCAGATGCAGTACCTTGCACTTGTCAGTATTGAAACCCATCCTATTCTCATCTGCCCACCCTTGTAACCTGTCCAGGTCTAGTTGTAGCCGGTCCCACCCTTCTAACATTCCCTGTTCTCCCCACATCTTAGTGTCATCTGCAAACTTGAACAAGGTGCTTTTCTCCCCCTTGTCGAAGTTGTTGATGAAGATGTTGAACAGTGCAGGTCTGAGGACTGAGCCCTGGGGAACCCCACTGCCCACATCCCTCCAGGTCAAAAATGGCCTGTCCATCACCACTCTCTGGGTGCCAAATTGCAACCCATTTGACTGTGTAGGTATTGACGCCACAGTCACCTAATTTTTTTATGAGAATGGAGTGAGAGACAGTGTCGAAGGGCTTCCTAAAGTACAGAAAGACTATGTCCACTGCTATAGCTGTGTCCAAGGATTTTTTGACCTGGTTGTAGAAGGCCACCAGGTTGGTCTGACAGGACCTGCCTCTAATGGACCCAAGTTGGTTGCCCCTAAGCATAATCTCACCTGCTGGTCCCTTTGCAGATGTGTTTTTGGATAATTTTCTCAAAGAGCTCCCCCAAGACCAAGGTAAGACTAATGGGCCTAGTTGCCTGGGTCCTCCTTCCTCCTTTTTTGAAAATGGAGATCACTTTGGTCCTTTTCTAATCCTCTGGCACCTCACCAGAGCATCATGAGTGCTCGTAGAACTGTGCCAGGGGCCTGCAATGTCGTCTGCCAATTCCCTCAGCATCCTTGGGTGAAGATCATCTGGATCTGCTGATTTGAAGATGTCCAGTCCCACCAGAAGTTCCCTGACCAGGTCCTCTCTGACCCTGGGCCCAGCTGTGCCTCTTCTGAGTTCATCCAGGATTCCGGTTGGGGGAGGGATGTTCCGGTCCTTGCTCAGAAATATGGAGGCAAAGAATTTGTTAAAGAGGTCAGCTTTATCATCTGGTGCAACCACCAGATTGCCACGCATGTCCTGCGGGGGCCCCATGTTGCCCAATGCTGCCTTTTTACTCCCTATGTATTTAAAAAAGGACTTCTTGTTGTCTTTGATTCGGGTCACTAGTCCCAGTTCTGTGTCCGCCTTAGCCTTCCTAACAGGCCCCCTACAGTCTCAAGCAGTGGAGGTATAATTCTCCTTGGTGATGGACCCTCCCTTCCATTGGGTGTATGCCTACTTTTTAGCTTTCAGACATTCCTGAATTCCTTTGGTGAGCCATGGGCCCCCTTTAACTCGCATTGGGATTGTCACCCTTTGGGCTCAGAGTATTGTCTCCTTAAGGAATGACCACTCATCTTTGACTCCCAAATCTGCTCCCCTCCAGGACCTCAGTGCCTCCCCAACTAATCTCAATTCATTGAAATCATCCCTCCTGAAGTCCAGGGCTGCTGCCTTGCTGTAGGCCTTTGACACCCTGAGTTGGATGGTGAATTCCAGTATGCGATTATCACTATCGCCCAGGTGGTCAAGCACCTGCAGCCCCCTCATCAGGTCGTCCTGTGGCCAGGACCAGGTCCAGCAAGGCATTCTCCCTGGTGGAACTGTGCTCTTCCTGGGTTAGGTGGAGGCCCTGCATCTCGGCTAGGAACCTACATGAGCAGTCAGACCTAGCTGATTGCTCCTCCCAGCAGATGTCTGGGTAGTCATCAGTACATGATGAGTGCTTCTCTTGACTTAACTGCCTTTGCAAGCTGACCTGAGAATTCCCGGTCCAGCTCTTCCCCCTGGTTGGGTAGTCTGTAGTAGACACCTACTGTTAAGTCCCTTTCCCCCCGGTTCCCTTGTATTCTAACCCAGAGCACTTCAATCTGCCCCTCCTCTGACCACGTGCTGTTTGTTGAGGATGTGTATTGCTCTTTGAGAGAGAGCACCACACCCCCATTTTTCCTCCCCATTCTGTCCTGCCTGTATAATCTGTAGCCCTTGATGTTTACTGTCCAGTCATGGGTTAAATCCCACCATGTTTCAGTGAGCCCCAGGTTTGTGTTAGCTAGCAGGAGGGCAAGTTCCTCCTGCTTGTTCCCCATACTACGTGTATTAGTATAAATTAGGCATTTAAGGCCTCCTGTTGGTATATGCACTGCTCCCATGAACCCAGGACTTTCTGGACCCCTGCCACTTACCTGAGTACTTTTTGTGCTTGTCACCTGTTGTGGCTGGGAAGCATCGTCATTTCCCCCTGTGGCCCCATCCCCTGGCAAAGCTTGTTCTGTTAAGCTAGGGACAGAAATTACACATAAACTGGTTTAAGTGATGAGACCTGGTTTAAACCTGTAACAGAACAGATGTTCAGTGCACATAAACTAGTTTGAAAATGGCTGAAAATGGTTTGAGATAAACCTAGTTGAATGTAGTATCAGACTTAAATGATTAGGGTCAGACCAATTTATGCAATATCATTCCCAGATCCTTTTCTGGTTTAAATTAAATCAGACTCCTCCACCATCCCAGCATGCTCTCTGAACTGAGTGGGGCTCTTTGCTCCACAGCAGGGCTGCCCCCTCCCCTCTACTCCGTGGATGCAGCTCTGGCAGAGACTTGCAGGCACAGCAGTATCTGCCTGGCTTTCCTCCTGCTCTGCCCCACCTCTTACCACTCCCTACTAAGCAAGGATCCCCCATCCCCTCTGCTTTACACAGATACCTCAGCATTCCAATCACATGCTGGCTACAGTCCGTGCTGTGGCAGACAGCAGGGTTGGATTAGGGCCTTTTGGATCTAATAACAGTTAGGCTGGTAATGTCCCTCCATTCCTTCTTTATTTAAGAAGAGCTTGAACTAATGATAGAGGCTTTTTGTTTTCTGATGGGGCGATAAATGTTGATAACAGAGCTGATAAATGCTCTGTTATCAAGGAGAGGGGAATTGCTTCCTAATCCTGCTGGAGCCTGACTATGCCCTCCTCAGATCAGCCTTGTTAAGGGAAGGGAAGTCTGCTCTAGCACCCCTCAGCTTCTAGCCTGAGCTGCTGTAGGCATATGCCTGCATGTCTGGGATATCTGTGCAGTTACAAAGCGATTTAACCTAGCCAAGCTAGATTAACCTGCAAAAATTGAATTAATTCAAGCTCAGGCTTTTTGAATGTCTGTCCCTAGCTGTATAGATTTAAACCAGTTTCTGATTAGTTAAACTGGTGTATGTGTAACTTGTATCCCTAGCTTATACCAGTCACTGAAGTTAGAGATGCATGTGTGGCTCACTGTAATTTTTATTTTTGTGTCACTTTTCCTTCAGAGAGTGACAGAAATCAGCATAATATATCTGCAACTGACTTAAATATTTGGATCTCTTGACAGAAATATAACCCCTCAAAGTCAATTTAAACGTCCAGGTAGAAAGGTCCTGATTCTGTTTGCTTCCTTCCTTGCTTCAGTGGCCATGTACAGTCATTAAATTTCTCCTAGCAGAGCCACTGATATCCTAGGTGAAACCGCAAATATACAGGTTAGATATTCAGGATTTTTTCCCACAAAGCAATAATGGCTGCTTTGGAAGGAAAGAAACCCAGGACAATCAATCTGACTCAGGAGAGTTTCTCCTGGAAAAGCAAATGTTTGTACATGTTCTCTTCTGAGAGAAGCCACAGTATGATCCTCCAGCATCTTAGGCTGCGTTGCTTCCTCTCCCCTCCCAGCAGACACTATATCACTTGCTGGACTCTACTGCTCCAGCTGAGCAAGAAGCAGAACACAACCTTCACAATTGCCACATTGTACTACAGGGAGACACAAGATGACGCTGAGCAGGCTGGATCAACCAATCAGGGCTGCCCTGTGCACTGCTGCCATCTGTCTTCAGGCAAACTGAGGAAGCCTTTGGAGTAGTCATAGATGGTTGCACTGGGGCCCCTGGCTGTGCAGCATCAGCACTGCAAACTCTGCTCTTCAGGGGCTCAGCATTCAAATGTCTATCCAGGCATCTCCAGATAAGTTTTTGTACTAGAAAAACAATCCTGGAAGAATTCTCCAGATCATTTGACCATGTGAACACAGCCAATGGCAACTTGACTTAATTGGGAGCAGGATCATGCCCCTCATCCCTTTTCCCTAACTGCTCCAAATACATGCATTCTATATAAATGACTATACAATTTGTATTTTGCCCAGACCTAATTTAAGTAAAATTAACCATTTGTGTATCTGGCATTAAAATATAATAGAAAGCAAAAGAATCTCTGAATGTAATTTTTTTTAAGACTATAAGGTACAGAAGCTGTTATCAGTACTTAAAACACATTAATTATTTACACATATTAGATAATTTTAAAAAACTAAATACAAATTCTGTACGATTCAAATTTATACTTTCACTCAGACATGTGCATCCTCATTGATGTCAATGGATTTGTAACATTTACACTGTATTAGACTCCCTTAGGCCTACCTGCTCTGTGAAAAAACCCTACATCTGTGTAATATACAGACTGAGGCGCTAAAAGTGTTTATAAATAGGGCACATTCTTAATTCTTAGGGTAGTTGCTTTTCATAATATACTCCAGTCTTTTCGTTTCTCAATACATGGGAGTACAGTCCCTCATATCGATTAAGGGACATTCATGTTATGTGTTGGTCATTAAGACTGAACTGAAGATGGTCAAGAGGGAGTTTGAAGTTAGCTAGAATGTACATTGGGGCCTCAGGAGAAGAATTAAATGATATATTAACTAAAACTTTTTCTGGGCTTTCTTAGAATCGGCCTCAAATTGAAAAAAAAGGTCTTTTATTGACTCAGGCATTTCAACTTCATTGTGGTAGGTGTAGTCAGTGAAAATCTTGCTTATTGGCATCAACAGGTAGAATATGCATCCTTGGCAGTTTTCAAGGCCTGGCTCCACAAAGTAATGACTGGAATGATCTAGTTTGCCTGAAATGATCTAGTTGGAGATGGTCCTGTTTTGAGCAGGGGGTTGGACTAGATGACCTCCTGAGGTCCCTTCCAATCATCATTTTCTTTGGGAACTTGTAGATGAAACAGGGGCCCTACATTGAAGCAGTGGGTTTTAAAAAATACCACTGTGGAGCTGCATGGAGTCCGGTGTTTTGCTCCACAGCTGTAGGGGCAGCAAACTCCTTTGAGGAGTGTAATGCACCTCAAATCAGTTAAGGTGCATTACACCACCAAATTTGCTACAGCGGCTGAAATTAATGCACAATATACTGCTGAGGCATGCAAACACCAGCACCATTAAAGCAGTGCAAAAGCATTTAGCTCTCTTTAAAGAGTCATGCACACACATCTCTTGTTTTGTCTACACATGGCCTATGATTCTAACTGTATTTGGACACTAATAGTAAGATAACACCCATGTTCCTTCTGGCTTTGGAGACCGCTCTATCATAGTTGGCACTTTTCCCCACGCTGGTCTCATGCCAGGCACCATTTTCTTCAAAATTACCTCTGTTTCACTTGGCACAGATACAGTTGGTAGTGTTGACACCAGAACTGACATTATTGCTTATTCCAGAAGCATGGCGTGCATAGGACAGTGGGAAGAATTCTCTCAGAAAAAATGTAGAAGTTTCTTCTGACATTCAAACTTTGGTGTCATCTGTCTCCTCCATTAAAGGAAACAATTCTAAGAGCTAATTGCTGATACATTTCAGTTACAAACTAGTGATTCAGCAGCACCTCATATCTGATACTTTCTGTCATTATGGAAGCAGAGACAAAAAACAGGGTTGTTTTTCCTGTTGTCCTGGGTTTGCCCCATCCAAAAATATACATTTGGCTTTTTCCCTGGTGTCTACTCCACCAGTACTAGAAAGCTGGCTGTAAATATTGTGCGCCATTGGAGGTCACCAGTTTTTATTATCACATCTGTTGGTTGATTCAATGCTAGTTTCAGTGTCTCAGGCATTTTCTACCACATCACTTTTTCTTCCTAGTAAATAACTCATTCTTTATATAGAATACCCAGCTCTGAGTAATGGAATCTGAAAGTTTCTCTGTAAGAGAACCTTATGTTAACTTTAGTTGGATCTTAAGTTTGTCAGGTTAATTTATGAAGAATGTCACAAGCTGTACTATTCAAGAGACAAGTAGTAATTAAGTTAGAATTCTGTGATCCATTCTACAGATAATACACTAATGGAAACTAAATTAAAGCTAGTTCACGCAGCCTTTTGTTTTATGTGGGTACTAATTATAGGGCTTAATATATATATAACATATTCTCATCCACACAGCTATTAAATTGGTTATTATCTCACAAGGGCAATTCATATTCACTAGCCAATTGCCCATCAAGGATGATGGGGGGAGGGGGTTGGGATGGAGTGCCGCCACCTAACACCCCATGCTGCTACTGTTCTGCCTCTTGCAGAGAGTTGGGTGGCCTCAGCTCCCCCACCCTCTGTCCAGTCCTTGGCACAGCTTCAGAATCATGGTGGTGCTACCCCATGCTTGCAGCAATCCAATTGGCTGTTTTTGTCAGCCAGTCAGAGCACCATTAAAGCATTACAGACAGACGGACAGACGTAGACTTTTATAATATTAGAATATTCAGCAGCGGACATTTAACTTTTATAGATGAGGCAATCTAGGTTTTTAATATATCTATTTAAAATGCATTATCTCATGTAAATACAACACTTTCCATTTGAAATAATATATATAGTCTTTACATATCATTTGTACCCTTGAATATGGTGATAATGTTGATACAGAAAGCATGCAAAACATAGTAATTTTGTAATAGATGAATTTTCAAAAGGTTTGTTTAGAAATGCATAGCACCGAGTGACTTATCTCCCAGACAATTAAATATATGTTTTTACTTGTTAGGAGTACGTGATAGCTTTAGAAACATTTCCACTCATCAATAACCTTCAAAGAAAAAAAAATACGATTATGCCCTTTAAACTATGTAAGAATGTCTTTGTTTGTCTTTGTTGGTACATCTGTAATTAAAACAACATTTTGAAGAAAGCTTCCTTTGTTAACAGCTCAATTAAAAAAGGAAATTGCTATGTGACATACCTGATGTTTTTAAAGTAAAAAAATACAGAAAAAGTTAAAAATAAGATTTTCCCCTCAGAAATGGCAAGGCTTTGTCTGGGCCATAAGGAAGAATGCCCTTTGCTCCTCTAGGAATTATTTTTCATAAACACCCACTTCTTTTGCAGGCTTTTAGTGACATTGTGTTCCCTTCCTGATTGTCTGCATGTGGTTCTCTGTTCCTTCTTAGTGATCTAGAGGCATTTTTGTATCCAGAAAGGTTCCATTCCTGGACACACAGTTTTGTGCCCAGAGACATCTCCATAGGTGGGTAGGCAAGACCTCTCATCTTCTCCCCCAAATAGCTGTGGCTGCAGGTGTGGGTCTACCTTCTGTAGAGGGGTTAGAACTTGGGTCTCTCTTGCTTTCCGGAGCAGCACTGTAGCTACCATACCACAGGTTAGCTGTTATCCAGTCCTGTGTCTGGTGCTCCTTTTGCAGCTGATGCCCTGGGCAGCCATGAGACAACAGGCATGTGGATCAAGAGGAAGGGCACAAGCCAGAAAGTGTGCGGTTCAGTGAGGTGGCTACTTGCCTGGAAGAAGGGAGGCCCTTGCTTCTAGCCTTAGTCCTTGTCTCTAAGCTTCTCCCCTGCATTGCCCACATCCATTTTTTCTCCAATATCTATGTCTGTGGCTCATCTTCTAAAGAAGTACTGGAAAAGGCAAAAAATATTGGCTGAACTGTGGTGTAGTGGCTAGACTGCTGTACTAAGAAGTGAGAGTGACCCTGGTTCACTTTTTGAGTGAGAGGTGCAAAAACTTAGCGTCTTCAGCTTGCCAAGTGAGTGTCTTAGTATGTGAGGTATGGGGGCAAAAGATGGACAGGTGGATATATGCACGGCCCTTTTTCACTCCTGAAACAAAGTCTGGTAGTCGTGGGTTTTGGATGACTCTGTTGTCAGCTACTCTGTGTCCACAAGGGGTGCGCACTTGGGCTACAACTGCTACAGAACATGCTCATTATGTGCATCTATGCAGTTATGCCTTTAGAGCAATTAGTTCAAAATTAAGTTAAAATTTAAATGCCCCTAAACATGTAAGTGCTAAAAATTCCCTGTAAACTACCAAGAAATTGCCACTTAGATGACCAGGAAAAATAGAATGTCAACCTCAGCCTTCTTGTGGATTTGGGAAAAGGGATATTGTATTAGCTGGTTGACAGAAAGATAGATCACAGATCTGTTATTGAGCCTATTGGCTCCTGTGCACCCAACAGGCTGGCTAAGAATCCCTTTCCTTTGCCGACAGATGCCATTTTGCACTGAGCTGAAACAGGTTTCTGGACCTGGCTGAGAATGTCATGTGTTAAATTGCTATTTCACATCTAACTGCTAGATTGACCTGCATTTTTGAGGTTGTGGGATTTTTCTCTTCCTCTTAGCAGTCCAATGACCTGCAGGTTGAATTTTTTCCTACTTGGCTGGTGCCCAAACATAGTAATTTTCTAACAGCGGACCAGGTTCCCTGATAAACTGCATCAGAAAGTAGATTATGAAAATGCCTCTTTTGAATAGCGTAAGGGTGAGCTGGGAGTTGAGAATCTGATGCAATGTTCTTTGAGAGAGAAATTACATACTTCTTTGAGAGATCATTTACATTTTTCCTCTTTCCTAGCTTACTCTTAAAAGACCAAGACAATTTATCTGAAGTGAAAAGTTCAATTCACTTGTGAGAAACCCCATGTGTTCATAAATATGATGAAGTTTTTCATTTTAGAACTTTTGTTTTGCTGTTATTTCATTTTGTCTTCTAGGAAAAGTGTAATGATAGCATTGAAACTTCCCTATTGAATGAAGCTTGATAATATAATTCAGCATAATTTCTGATAGAGACTTAAAACAGTAAATGATAATTTGAGTACAAGTACTGTTCAAGAAAAACTGAGTGAAATCCTTACCTTATTTGCTTTTAACTTTGTAAGGCTAGGCTTTCACCTACTGGCTTTTTATGCTATGTGCCATTATTTTGATTCCTTAATTTTGCCAGTATCGACTGAGGTTGGGCAAGTTCAAACAGAACTTTTTGCTAGACAGTGAAAAAAAATCATAAAGCTACAGATTTTTGGTTAAAAGTAAGGTAAAGACAATATTCCTTTAATACCTCAAAAAGATGTTGTCAGTTTATTTGGACTGATGGTGTGGCCTTAGCTTTTAAATGCAGGAATTGAATTAATGCCCTTAATAAAACCAAAGAGAAAATAAAAATGAAAAATGCCAAATTTAATGTGATCAAGCTAACATATATTGTATAAAATTCTTCACAGTGTCCCTTAAAATAAGCTGTTGCATACATGAATTAATTCATATTGTTTTTAATATTATTGTTTACAGACTGAAGAACTTACCGTTCACTTTTACTAAGCTTAAAGAACTCGCAGCTTTGTGGCTGTCTGATAACCAGGTAATATAACTTCATTTTTATCTCATCTTTAACAGCAAGGTATAGGATGTTTTATTAATTATCACAGATAAAATCTACAATTTAACAGATTATTTCAGCTGTACTTATGAAGTATTTAGACACATTAGATTCAGTGTACTCTTTGTTAGCCACTTTACCAGAAAAACTCACTGTGGAAGGATGTGTTCCTTTTATCTGCTAAGTTTCAATGTCCTGAAAATTGTGATGAATTAAAGCTAACAGTATTCACAGGGCTTTCTCTCAAATGACACATTTGTGGCCTGTGGCAGGAAACGGCCCAGGAATTTTATACTGGACACAGTCTGTGTCCTCTCCATGCCTTAATCTCTCTATGACACCACTCTTAGTGTTTTGTTCCCCGCACCCCTCAGTTTCTCCATTTATCCCTTTTTTACTTCCATGAAAAAGGAAGGCTTTCTTTTAACGGTTATACATTGGATACTCTTTTGGTGTTTTGCTATCTTTATATCTTTTACTTGATCAAAAGTAATGTTTCAATTCTTTGCTCATAGACAATAAAGATGGTAAATAAAGGTAGGTTCAATATCGTCAAAATTCCTAAGTCCCATACTTAAGAGTTATTTAGGTACTTGCTATTAGATTTGAAAAGATATTTAAACACCCAACTCCTATTGAAATCAATGGGAACTAGGCATCAAATACCGTTTAAAATGACCTGTAGTAACCCATGTCCTTTTGCCTTTCAATTTCTAAATTCCAAAGTTGGTTTAAAATTTTGATTTAAATTTTTCAATTGTATTTTTTTTGTCTAAAAAAGTGTGTGTGTGTGTGGATAGATTTGGTGGAGGGGAACAAAATTATGTGTTCGTGACAAGTCTTCCTTTATTTTTCTTCAATAGAATATGTTCAAAATAGAATTAATAATACAATATAAATATTATGTTTGTTATTATCAGTTTGAAATAAATGAGCATAACTTATTGCTGCTTATTAACTTGTATCACCTGATTTAGCCATTTCATCTGCCCACTTTTATCCTTCAGTAAATTAAGTTAATCTGGTGTAACTGTTTCATTTAGATGTAAATTACCCTAATTTAACTTCCAATTACCTGGGGATACAAATGGACATAAAAAACAATTATGGTGAATTCAGTGATAAATCAACACTGAAAATGCTAAAACTTCATTAATAAGCAAATGTATAGATTTTATGCAAATACAGAGTCATTCTTAACTGCTACTTTTACTTATATAACTAAGATAATGTTTTAGTATTTTTAACAACTTATATACATATCTCTACACAAATTCTGAGGAGATTTTGATGAAGTCAATTAAAACCTTTTCTTTCTCTCATTTCTGTTTCTCCATGTCAAAAACTGATCTGTATTGTACAGCCATAAAAATGTAGCTCCCAAACTAAAGGAAACAGAGTGAACTATTGAGTGGTTATTTAACAGCTCAGCTTGATGCACACATACTGAACGTTTCTTTTCTCTTTAAGATGAGGGTGGAGGTTGTTCTCAATAACTTGGGCTTTCTACAAGAGACAATTTGAATGTTGTACTTGTCTACAACGTTGGCTCCTACATGCTACATTAAAATATACTACTTTATCTGGATATTCACAAAGCCTGATGACAAATATTCCACTCACTTGTACCAATATTATTCTACTGTAACTGTACTGACCATAGTAAAGTTACTCCTCATTTACTCCAGGCAAATGAGATTAAAATCAGATGCTAGATGCTTACCCTGTGCTTTTTCCTAGCCTTCCCAGCTTCTTCTTTTACTTGATCACTGTCATTTTTCTGTAGTACTTGCACTTGAAAAATTTCTAAATGTATGATTTTACATATGTTTAATTAAGAATGAGAAACCCAAGGGGAAAATTCCAAATTAAAATAATGCATTTTTCAATCTTCAGGTGCAGAAACTAGTCATTAGAATAAAGGAACTAATTACATTATATATTTTGTGTTTTATCAAATCATAAAAAACATTTTTGTTGAATACAGATTACTGAAATTCTGATGAACATTTTCATTTGTCCTTTATTTATAGTCTAAGGCCCTTATCCCTTTACAAACCGAGGCTCATCCAGAAACAAAGCAAAGAGTACTGACTAACTATATGTTTCCCCAGCAACCCCGTGGTGATGAAGGTAAAAAAACCCAAAAACTCAGCAGTTTCTTCTACAAAGGCTGCAGCATGTATTATTATGATTATTTATATCACAGAAGTGGGGAGGTGTGGAATAAAGATATTCAAGCATGATTTGGTGGATGGGAATATAACAAACAGTGCATGTAAAGCTGCGTATTCTAGAGCAAGATTTGTCCTCTTTTTTGATGTCAGAAGAAAGAGCTGTATTTTGTTACTTGACACAGGATTAACCCCATTGAATTCATTTAATTGATGAACAATGTAACATAATATAAAATATAGTCTTACACTGTGGGTGGGAGGAGAGCTGCTTTTCTTTCATAGCTATAGTGTCAACAGCTGTTTAAGGATAGATACTGTTAGTTGACCAAATGTGTAAGTGTGATCTTCCATTATGCTTAAGTCCCTGAAAAACCATTAAAATATCTATTTTCATAATGGTTTTTCATATTCACCCCAAGACTAAGGTATAAAAGGTGGCAAAGAGAAGGAAGACTCACCAGCCTTTTGAGTTAATGGATTTTCAGGGACTCAAGCAGGATGGAATGGAATCACACTTGCCTAATAAGAAAGGATCTGACCCTTAATGTGTACCACTCTCCCATCCTCCTTCTTCTCACCTAAAGCACTGTCTTAATCTTCTGATTACACAGTCCCATAACCTTAATAGGAGTTCTCTAATACTGTAGTTGACAGTATTTAGTTCAAATGTAACCAGTCTGCCGCAGCTTTTCAATTTATTTCTTTAAAGTTATTTGCAAAATTAAGACAAACTCGTGTCACTTTTCCATCTCTTTATACAATTATAAGACAAAAGTTCAGTGTAACTTTTTTGACAGGCATGCCTTCCCCGTTTACCAGTTGTCACTGTTATTCACTCTGTTCTCCCCAGAGTCCCTGGTAGTTTGTGCCCTGAGGTACCAGAATGGAGGTGAAGGGCTTTGGCCCTGGCCACATGGAGCAAAGCAGGGACAGAACACTTCTGCAAGAAGAGGTGTCACTGCCAGGAGCCAGGCTAACCACTCCCTAGCCCCACAGCTATCACAGTTTTATATGGCTAGTGATCTAAAGCTCTGATTGCAGCAGCTACAGAGCCCCAGGGAAGGTTTAACCTGGCTCTTGGCTGTAATAATCTGTCTCTACCTCTTCCAGCAGCATCCTGCCCCAGCGCTGTTTCACAGAGCACTCTGCTGCCTGCCTCTCTGCCACCAACCTATACTGAGTGCCTGGGGCTCATGCGCCCCACACAGCAACTGCCTGTATCTCTTGTAGCTTGTGCGTGATAGGTTGGCCATGTCTGTAGTAGTGCAAGGCCACTACTAAGGCCACTATTAAGGCTCAATACAACATATATATTTTTTTTAGTTTAAAATAAATGTCATGTGCTTTGATTGGTGCATTAGTTGTATATTCTCTTACTCACCATTTTTTTGTTTATATTACTTTGGAATGTAACTATAGATTTCCAGTCAGACAGTGATAGTTTTAACCCTACTTTGTGGGAGGAGCAGCGTCAGCAGCGTATGACTGTAGCCTTTGAATTTGAAGAAAAAAAGGAAGAGGAAGACAATGCAGGGAAAGTTAAGGTATCTGTGGGTTTTCTCGCTTTTGTTTGAACTTGTTCTTGTTCTGATGTTGTTGCATGTGTGTTGTGGGTAAAATCAAATAGAGGCCATGATAGAACTTGATTTTTTTGTTTTAAGCTATATAAAGTATTTGAGAACAAATACAATAATTAATGAAAAGAATAAACAGACTATTCTCCCATCAGTATGCTCTGACATTTTCAGATGAGGGTTTTGTTACTTGGATATCACAACTTGAATGTCTTCAGGGTACTCTGAGACTCATAGATTTAACTGTTTGGATACAAAGTGGGCACATCTACACAATAAGTGACAAGCTCACTAGACTAATTCTACTGCCCATTAGTGCATCACAGTCAAACTTGTGCCAATGAGCTAATGGGCAGTAGAATTAGTCTACTGCACATTAATGTCACTAAAAATGTGTGCCCTGGTGCTACTGCATAGTAGCTCGAGTTACTGCATATTAAGTTAATACCTGTTATTTTAGGTACTAGACTTAATGCACAGTAACTACAGTGCATTAATGCGTGTGTAGATGTGCCAAGTGTCATACAAATGTAAATCACATTTATGAATGTGTGGAAACTGAGAATTGCATGGTATAGCTGTGCAAACTTGCCCATGCGGGGAGAGCCCAGCTACATCTTCATGTGCCCTTCTTGTGACAGTTCTAGTAAAAAGAAAAAAAACTGGTAGAAAGATGCAAGTTGTTAGCCAACTCTAGACGATCCTTTTACAACAGGCTGACTTCAAAGATTCATGCAAAAGGAAGGAAATAGGCTTTGCAATAGATATTTTTATTTTGTGCTAATTTAAAGAGATTCAGTTACCTTCCTTTAGCTGAAAGACAGTTTTGCCTTATATCTTGGACGAGGGCAGGTTGTCTGTAGCATAAAGATAAATAGTCAGAAGTAACCCACTGCCCAAGATTGTAGGGCAAGAGATGTTGGGGAGTCACAATCCAAAAGGCAGGAACCAGAATTAAAAACCAGGAGTCAAGAGCCAACTTCAAGAAATATCTGTGAAAAGGGGTTCCAACATAGAAGGAACTCGTCAGAAAAGGGAAACCAGAGGATGATGTTGGTGAAACGATAGTCAGGAGATAATTGTTCAGAAGTGAGGAAGCAAGCAGATCAGAAAGGAGAGTGGTGACCAAAAAAATTGACTGACTTTGGTGGGTCAATTTTTATAGGCAAAGTCACAAGAGTTTATAAAGTGGCTTAATTGTTCTGCTGAAAGAAACTGTTCAAGGAACTGTGGAGGTAATGCTTGGAAATCTGGGTATGCATGTTCTGCTTCTCCATTTGTCTGGGAATGATCTTGCAGAGGCAAGGACAGACTCTATGCCAAAGCCTTACAGAGCTCATGCTAAAAAATAGGAGCTAAACTGAAAGCCTAGGTCCAAGAGAACACAACCAGGGAAACTGAATCAGAAAATGTATTCTGTGAACAAGTGAATAATTCCTTGGGCTATTGGGAAGAATGGGATGGGAAGTGAGACATCTTTGTTGTCTACTTCCCAAGATAACTGTATAGCTACTAGAGCTACAATGTACTAGAGCTAGAGCTGCTGTATAGCTACTACATGAGAACTATGATGAAATCCATGGACAAGGTTCACCAGTGACATGAAAGTAACAGCTGAGACTTGGAAAAGAAGAATGTTATGGCAATCTTAGTACCACAGGTCTAGGAGCCACTGAGGAACAAAGAGGCAATTCAGAAGAAAAGGAGCCTATTACAGTGTTGGTAGTTAGGACTAAGTGAGACAGGAAATTGCCTGAGTTGTCTGGTGAATGAGTCATTGGAGAGAACAGTCTGGATAGCATGAAATAGTCCCTTCTGTACAGTGCCTCAATGTCAGCATTTTCAGTGGTGTTGGGACATCATCCAGTCTTTATATTCTCCATTGGCATAAGATTCTCTGCTTCCAAAATAACAGCAGAGAATTATCATAGATCAACTACTTTGCAACTGTAAAGTTTTGAAAATTACTGAAAGCAACCCACATTGCAAAATGGCATCTATAAGATAAGCTTATATGGGTAATGGTATCAACATATCTTGTTAAAGTGTGTAAAATAAAAGAACACACACACACGCACACTTTTATTTACAGCTACTAAATGGACTTCTCACTGGGGCTTCCATTTCCTTTTAACTTTTTAATTGCAAGTTCCCAACCATTTTGTTATGAGCAGAATAGATGCACTCTTTTCTACTGAAAATTTTGTTAAACAGAAAACAAACATCTGACTTTAAAAAAAATCATGGCCTCATAGTAAATAATTACATTAAAACCTTAAATCAATCAGTTCTCTGGTTAATTTAATTTACATCAACCTAAAATCCTGTGACTAGTGGATTAACGTGTCAGGTGTATCCATTTGTATGTTATGCATTCGCTAAATAAGAAGCTGCACCTCTGACTTATAGTAACATTTAGAAATGAGTTCAAACAGAATGCCATTTCTATTAACATGCAAGAGTGTTTCAGAAACTAATGGCAAAATCACTGCTCATGTTTTATCTTTGTGCCAAAATGGGAAACTACACAACAGTGGGAAACACTGATGGTGGCATTATTGAACCCACCCATTGTTTGCAATCATATAGAGAATTGATATGGCTCAGTTATCATTGCACACACAATGGTTTTGTTTTGAAATTGCCATTAGCTTCTAAAACACCCTCACATTTTTAAGTATCCTACATTGGAAAGTGCTATATTTTTCTGGTTATGACATTGGTACATATTTCATTTTTATATTACAGTATATTAAAAGCCACACGCATACCTATTTCAATGCAGCTTGATTATATATTTTGATAACAGTATTTTACTTGAATAAATTCTCGTTGTAAAATGTAGTACTAGACAGGGTAGTTGCTGGTTTATACATTGGTTCAAATCCTGCCATCTACTGTGCAGAGAGGAGCAAATGTACAAATACTGTCCATGTATTCAGCACGCATGTTCAAGGAACTACCCCGAGGTGGCCTGCTTTGTTTATTCATCTTGGGGTAGTTGTCCCCACATGAACATCTGCTTGTGACTGTACAGTTTGAGAGATGATCATATCAGGAGAGAGCTGCTGGATACGGGTGTGCAAAATGGGCCCTATTCAATTCAGATTTGGATTCGACCTGAATCGGGGACAGCGATTCAATTAATTGATTCAGATCACTGTCCCCAATTTGATTTGGCCAATACAAATCTGAAGATTCGATGCTGATTTGAGGAATCAGAGATTTGGACATAGATGCAGCTTTAAATATTTTTTCTACATACCTTGAGGTACCAGGTGCACTTTGTGAATGCAGAAGGGAGCATGGTGGGGGGAGGTCTCCTGCATGCTTAGTAGCAAACTCGGAAGTGGACAGGAAGTACTTCTGGTCCACTTCTGGGTACATTGGGGAATGCACGGGGGGGCCCCTCCACACCCCCCGGCTTGGTAATCATCCCTGGAGGGACTCTGAGTGTCCCCCCTGACCCAGAAGTCACCAGTCTCCAGGAGTGGACTTGAAGTGCTTCTGGTCCACTTCTGGGTCTGCTGCTGAGCATGCTGGGGAGCCCCCTGCACTTCTGTGGGTTGCTCAATCTGCCCCAACATTGCAATATTCATGAGCCACCTGCTACCTAGAGGTATGTAGAAAAAACATTTAAAGCTGTGTTTATGACCGAATCACCAAATCTGTCAAAATATCTCCAAATTGATTCAGCGAGTTCCAATTCGATTCAGAAAGATTAAAGAGTCCTCTGATTCAATTTGATTCGGCTTTGAAGAGTCAACCACCAAATTGGGCTGAATCTCTGCTGAATTGAATCAGGGACTGAAGCTCCGCATAGCCCTAGTGCTGGAATCAGAAACATGGGATACTCGCTTCCTAATCCCATATATTTTCTACTGAAAAATATCAGAGTTAATTTTCCATTTGCACTTAGTTTTATCTAAAGCTTATTAGATGGGGTTGAAGTTTAGCAGGTATGAATGGCAACATGACCTCTGAACCAGTATAGTTATTAATGGATTGGGAGAAGAAGTACAGAAGTAAGAAGAGTACAGAATGCTTTTTACACCATAGAAGTTACCCAAGTTCCACTGGACTGAGACAGACCATCTTCATAAATGTTTGTCTCACTGCATCTGAGTGTCCACATCACCAGTGCTTTCCCTATGTGTATTAAACCCTGTTCCAGTGGGACTAAGCCAATCAGTCTGAGTTATAGAAGTTTTTGACTTCTCGTGCAGATAGTTGATATAAATGAGTCTGTTCCAGCATGAGTCCACTCTATGCTTGACTAAATTTAAACACTTTCCTATTCCCTTATGGAATTAGTAGTTGGTCATAACTTACTCTTTTTCAAAAATAAATCTGTTTTCATTTTATGACTTTATGTCAATCCTTCTTTAACAAGTGTTAGTTAATGAATCTGTATAGATGAAGCAGAAAGAAAGATGAAATGAAATTCAGTATCATGACCAACTTTACCACCATTTTTTGAGTTGGGTGAAATTTCTCTGTTCATACTTGATGTCATTTGACAGAACATCAACCACCACAGTCAAACACATTTGGTGACCTGCCACTCTAGCATATTATGTATTATACTAACCAATTACCCATCAAGAATGATGCAGGGGGATGGGGATGAGGGAGGGGAGTGGGGATGCAGCACCACCACCTACCATCCCATGCTGCTGTCCCAGCCCATCCCCGCCGTTGCCTGTCATGACTGATGGTGTGGTGGGGGAGGCAGCATCACCACCCAGCACCCCACGGGGCCACCTCTCTACCTCTGGCCCCATGTGCCCCCCACATCTGGCCCTGTGTGCTAGAGTAAGGGGGTGAAGCCAGTGCTACACCACCAGCACCCCATGCTGCTGGGGTTCTGGTGTATGCAACAGCAAGGCTCGATTCACCTCTGGCTCCGTGTGCCCTCCCCCACCCCTGCATCTGGCCCTGTGTGCCAGAGCAGGGGGCAAGGCCAACAGCCACCCACTTGCTCTGGCCACTCAGTCCCCACTGTCATGGGGGGGTAGGGGGGTGGAGCCTGGTGTCCAGCCCCATTCCCCCTCACTCTTCCCTACCTCCTGCTGCATTGCGTCTAGGCCCATTCCCTCCCTCTGTCAACCTCTGCCTCCAAGGAGCAGGGTTGGGGAGGGGGTCAATGCCAGCACCGCTGACCTCACCCCCACTCCAGCTTTGCTAGGGGACAGCAGGGATAGTGCTGCTATGACAGTGTGAACTGAGGGGCTGGAGCAGGTGGGGTGAGGCCAATGGGGAGCAGGGCTGGGGTGGGGGTGCAAGGTTAGCAGCTCTGGCCTCACCCCTATGCTCTGTCCCCACCATCATGACGGCATGCTGCCACCTGTTTAGAACAGTCTTGGAGCACTCAACCAATCAGAGTGTGAATAAAAAGTTACAGACAGACAGACAAAGGCTTTCATAATATTAAAATGTTTTTATAGTGTATATATAAGGCTACCAGAAGTCCAAGAACTACAGGAAGAATAGACTGAGTTTTTACAGATAGCAATCCTATTTGTGTTTCCTTGTAGGGAGCATCGCTTTTATTTCTTACCCTAATGTTGGCCATAGCCCACCAGTTGCCCCATAAATATTCCACCTCTATCTGTTCATTATAAAATACATATGTGAAGAACTATTTCTGTTCAGGGTTGTGGCAATCTATAAAGTTTTCTGGGAAATAAATTTCATGTGGTAGCTGGTTTGCTAACTTTTCCAACTCATACAAAACAGCTCCCTTGCACTAAACATGAAAAAAAGAGCTCAAATTGAGTGGTTGTAAGTGGACTGGAAATCCCTGCAGTAAAGGAATGTCTCCACATAGCCATTTTCCTATCCGCATAAACACTTTGCCATACATACTCATTTCTCTCTGTAAAGTAGACGTTAGTGGTATTATTGTGGAATCCTATTGATAAACAATTTTACCAAGGGCCCTATGTTACATTTAAGATATAATTACAGTGTTAATATAGCAAACGGGCCACAAAAATATTCCACGTATAATGTGTGACATCTCTGTGACTCATTTATATCACACTTTAATTTAAACATCTAGCATGTCTAGGTGGACCCATGACAGATCCCAGTATTCAGCCAAGTTTTACATCTGACATGGAACTGCCTCAGGGCCTGGGAGACAGTTTCCTGAACCAAACACCAGGGAGCATCTCACTGATTTCAGGATCATAGTGCCCCAGACCTTTAAAATAAAAAAAAGTAATGATCAGCTGGGAGTCCTAGCTATATATCAGTTTTTCTAAGTTCCCAGGGCACCTGTTGAAGCAGCTGGGACCAGGGGACGGTAGAGAAACAGTCTCCGGGTCCTGGCACCCAGAGAGTTTGCTGGGGCAGCCATACTCTTTAAAGCTGCCCGGGTGCCAGGATCCAGACACTGTGGAGCAGTCCAACTGTAAGCACTCTCTTTAAAGCTCCCTGGGCACCAGGACCCTGAGACCATGGAATCTTCTCTTCCCTTTACCAGTGTGAAAGCAAAGATGGGGAGTGAGGAGTGGGGAACTCCCTGCTCCCCCACTGCAGTTTCTTTGGATGTTCAGCTCTCATCTGCAGCCCATTTTAAAAGTGCAGGGTGCTGCGAACCCAACACTGCAGAGAGGTTCTAGTGATTTCAGCTGAATTTTATCGAGCATAACTCAGCAAAAAAATTGCAGGTTTAATTAAACTAGAAGTGTGTATAATTTTCATTTTGTATCTTTCCTTTAAAAGTGATTGTCTATCAGTTGTATCGTTCCAAGCTAAAATAGATTTGAGAGTTGAAATTAAAAGAAATTCTTCCATCAGCAGTTTTGCACTTTGGAAATTCTTTTCCCAGAGGCATGGTATTTTTGAGGTAACATTTAAGTATAAAACATAAAAGAACAATATTGGAATTGGAGTCTAGATCTCATTGGTAATTGTCATTCTTAATAGTTTTAATATCTCTTAAGAAGATTCATGCTTCCCAATGGATTTTATCTAACAAAGCTGCCAATGTTTTACTGCTGCATGGTAGTTATCATAATGACACATTTGAACCATACTGAAAACCCTTGTATTAAATGTGTTGCCTCTCCAGATGTAACTAATTTAGTCATAGTATATTATTCTTTATATAGTCCTTTATGGTGCATATGTTACCTAGCTTGATTCCCAGTCACTCGTAAGCTTATATTACAAATCTTACATTTAAATAACAGCCCAGATTTTTGGATGGTGGAAATTTTGTATAAGGCCATATATAAATATGATTTTTTTTTAAACTGTAAATCAATCAAAGCTTTTTAGTAGCACTGTATATATTAGTCTCCCAGTTTATTTTTTCCTTTGGGATTTCCATAATAATTCACAGCATAGTAATCCTACACTTACCTTTTATAGTAAAAGGCATGTCAAAGTGTATTATCTTTAATATTTAGTCATTATATTTCAAAATTAAGTGTTAGTTCTCATTAGTTTTAATTTTTAAAATTAATTATGTTTTTGCATATTGGCCATGCCTATTAATAGATATCTGCTGTGTATTGAAACCTTAGATGTATTTTTTTACATTCTTGTATTTTATACAAATTATAATGCTGCATGTATATTATTAAGGACAACCTAGACACATGGGGCATGTCCAGATGAATCCGCACGTGCTTCTTGTGGCGTCTCAAACTACTTTGAGACGCCACAAGAGGCACACTGGGAACAAAAAAACTGTTGCTCGCACTGCATATCTGCAGCACTGGCTCTAAATTTGATACCTGGAAATCCATGCATTTAAAAAAAAAAAAAAAAACACAGGAAAAAAGCAGGGTAGGACATGGTCTAGGAGTATGCCCTGAGGCAAACCAGTGATGGGTCCTCCAGAGACACTCTGGTATCCAGCCAGAGCATCTCTGCAGTGCTTCTGTTGCCCCAGCACACACCCTTTGTGAGCAGGACAAACAGGTACTATCCCAGGTAAGCAGGGATGGGAGAGCTGTGTAGTTTCTGTGGAGGGTTCTGGGTGTGGGGAGTGGCAGGGAGTGTATGGAAATGGTGTGGGTGTAGGTTTGTGGGGGGGGCCACCACATGCCTATCCTTCCCCCACCCCCGCAGTACCAGCTGGGCTGTGCTGTTGGAAGCACTGCTGGAAATGTGGACTGTGTGGGGAGAATAGACCTGTCAGGAGCTGACCCAGCATGGCATGGTCCACTAGCACACCTTTGGACAGGCCTGGGACATGCAGCTCCTGTCCAAAGGTGAGTGCTAGCTGGGTGAGTCAGGTCAGGTTGGGTTGTGTTGGACTGGGCCAGGCTGGGCCTGTTCTCCATGAGGGTCAGGCAGCAATGCACCATAGCCCATTGTAGGCACAGCCATGCGGTTGTGTATTACCACCTGACCTTCATGGAGAACAGGCCCAAAGTGACCTGGCCTGGCCTGGCCTGCCCAGCTAGCGTGCATCTTTGGACAGGAGCCACATGTCCCAGAACCACACTTCCCAGTCTTGTCCACACGTGTGTTAGTGGGCCATGCCAGGCTATGTTGGGTCTGGCGAGGCTCATTCTCCCTGTACAGACTGTGGGTCTGGCAGTGTTGGAGCCAACACAGCCCGGCTGGCACTGTGGGGAGGGGATGGCAGTCCCCCTTGCAAATCCCACATCCCACCCACACCCTCCAAGCTCCTTCTGCAAGCCCTACACCACCTCCACACCCACCCACAACCCTCCAGCAAAGTGAAAGGGTCGGGGGAGCTCTAACTTTCCTATGGTAAGAAAGCCAAAAGCAAAGATCAAAGCATATAGATATTTAGAATTTATTTTATTATGATGATAGAGATGTTGGTAGGCTTCCAAATCACTTTAAAATTGTAAATATATCAATAAAACATTGCCCAAATTATCTCTCTCTCTCTCTCTCTCTCTCTCTCTCTATATATATATATATATATAAAAACAGATATAGATATATACCCCTACACACACCCACACCAACACCCACACATAGAGGTGCTGTCCCAGGCTGTAACTCCCCCTGGCTGCAAAGTTGGGCAGGGTCATTTTGCCTCAAGTGGTACAATTTGCCCCACAGCAAAGTGCATGTCTAGGCACATGTGCTGAGGCAAAAATCCCCAGCACAAATTTGTGCTGCTCCTATTTGAGCTGTTGCAAGCACGTCCGCATCATGTGGACACACCCATGATGTGTGTGTAAGTTAAATTAGTTGTGTATACTGATATAAGTTATACCAGTGTCCAGCAGAATCATCTTTCTGCTGCTGCCACTGTCTTTTTGCTTTGAACAAATAGCAGTCCACACACAGAAGTGGATGCACAATACCTAGACTTGTGTTAGCTTAAACTAATATAACTTTAGCATTGATTTATTTTTTCCTGGAGTAACTCTAAACAAGATTCTAGTGAGCTATAGCTTTACAGAGTTATACATTATATTTTTCTCCTCATTGTTTACATCATTGTGACGGTGGGTTACACAAAGGGTGCAGACAGAAGTGCAGCTCCCAGCTGTAACTGAGGATCTTTTCTACAAAGTATTCCAAGTTACAACCTTACCCCAGACCAAACAGAAGTTCATTGTTGGTTCCAGGGAGGAGGGGAATCCTAGCTGAGGGCTGGAAGTCTGCAGCCAGATTCCCATAGCAACAGCCATGGGCTCTCTACCAGTGCTTGTTGTTTTCAGAATGGGAGAAGGGAAAGGAAGGGGATGGAGCTCATTATTGGGGCTCCCCAGCTGGTGCTGAAGGGTGGGGTGGGTGAACTGAAACCCTCCCACCTCGGGGGGCTCCAATACACCTGCCCCACCCTCCAGGGGGCAGGCTGAAAAACTCCTAGACTGAACTCTCTCCACTCCCTTTCCCCACTCCCATTCTGAAAACAGCAACAGGCTGGGAGGCAGCACAGGCACAAGTTACAGAAGATGCTACATTTTGAAAAGTCTTTATCTGATACCTCACCCAATAGGTTATTTTTTATGCTGTCTGCAGCTGTGCACTTGTGTTTTATTATGGCTATAGACTGCTTTCTGTGGCCAAGCTGGACAAAAATGGCCAGTTCTGTCTGCACCTTAAATGTGTCATGTAGTAAGGCTTTGAGTTGCATTGAATAGTATAGGAAATTAACTGGACTGTCACTAAACTAAAGTCACTCAAGGTGATGGAATTGAGCAACTAGAGATTTATTCTTCTGTATTTCTAGATGCATAAAAGTGAATCCATTGATATAAGTGTAAGATACGTGTACACAACAAACGACAGTAGCTGCCCAGTAGGTTAAATTCTGTTCTCAGTTATTCTGTTATAAATCCAAAGTAACTCCATCCACTGAATTTAGCAGCATTAGTCTGGATTTATAGTATAGTATGTTTGTAACTGAGAAGTGTCAAAATATGTTAGCAGTTTAAATCTGAATGCAGATTCTGAGCCACATTGTAAAAGATAAGCTCAGAGGGATGGATTCTGATCTGATTTTTACATCAGGAGAGTTTCATACCAAATTAGTAGTTGTATAACTGAGATCAAATTCCAGACCAATGACTTTAAAAATATTTCAAGAGGACAAATATATGTAATACATTTCCTCAAATATTTTAGTTTACCATTTATATATTATGCACTTAGCTGTAACCATCAAAACATAAATTTAATTTGTATGTCATTTTTGGGTTTTGTGCATGTGTGTTAATTCTTTTTAAATTGTTCAGGTTGAAATAAATCTAAAACGTTATCCAACCCCATACCCAGAAGATTTAAAGAATATGGTAAAATCAGTTCAAAATATGGTGGGCAAAACAAGTCATGGAGTACGGCCTGAAAACTCGACACCAACTACCAACCCTGAGCAAAGCATGAAAGAAAAATATGAGCACAAGTGGCCCATGGCAACAAAGGAGATTTCAGTGGAGGTAATGTTGCAGAATTGGTGTTTTATTTCAAGAGCTCAAAATGAGGTTTTAGCCTTGCTTCATCACATGACATGTAACTGGCATCACATGCTAGTCCTAGCAACATAAGCAATTATTTATGGTTTCAAGTTTTTACAAATTATTTTTCCTTAATTATGAGACATCTATGCAGAGTTAGTTGCCAGCTGTCCATAAAGTTATGAGTGGTCATTAAAAAAACACAGGTAAAAAAAGCTTGTCCATAAAGTCCATAAAAAAATTGAGTTGTTTGTAAAAACTAAATAACAAAGAGCTTGACTGAAGCTCCACCTCTGAAAATGGCTGCATGTTGAAGGACAGATAGAATATAGCAATACTACCTGGTATCTGAGTTGGAGCACAGCTGCTTTCAGGGAGCATTCTTTGTAGTCCCCTTCTGTCCCAGCCATGTGCTGCTGTTGCTCCTGCATTCTGTTGCCTGCCTGTAACACTAGTGAGTTGCAAGTAGACAGACAGTATTCCTTCTTTGTGGATCTGTGCTGGGACAGGATGGCAGGGCCAGCAGGAATAACACTGGGTGGGCAGCATTTGGGAATATTGTGGTGTTGTGTGGTGAATGGGGTACCACAGGCTTGTTGGTGGTGTGCTTTAAAGCTCTTGCTGGTATCAAACCAGGTTGCCAAGCCAAGAAATTTTTTTTTACTGAGAACCAAACTTTTTTATAATGGCTGGTATTACACTTCTAAATTTGAACCTGGCCTTCATCCAGAGCCTGGCAGAAGGGTTACATTTACGCTATGTAAAATGTAAGTCAGTAAAAAAAGGTTGGTTTTATTTACTAAAAATTTCACACATTATCAATTTTTAAAAAATTGTCTTGGCTTGGCAGCCCTGCATGTATGTCAGCAGAAGAATGGACTTTAAAGTAATTTATATTTCAGACATGCACATAAATGTCATCTTTATTCAAATATTCAGTGACAAATCTGTTTTGTGGCTTTGCTATTAAGTTAGGTCAAGGTTCTGTTGCTTCCAGTGGCATAGAACAGTAACGTAGTTCAGTAAGTTGCATAACATACTTACTACCTACAACCTTCTATTTATTGCCAGTGTGAATTCAAAAATTGGCCCTTGGTAAATAAATATTTATCAAGAGAGAGTTAGTTTGTACATTACAGTTCTAATGTGCAATTCTAACTTGAATATTATTGAAAGTAATTTTCTTCAGAATTTATTCTAGATGTGATAGGCCTGGTTCAAAGCTGCTATAAGAATGCTGAGCTCCTTTGACTTTAGTGGACATTTACACACTTACACAAGGACTAAATCTAACCCCTTTTTGGATCAATTAGAAGAATGAATGATAAAATAATTTTTTCATTCCAGGAGTACTTCCTGAGCATTCCATGATTAACTATGGGAGAGCTACAGAGAACACTTCGTGCACTCTTGAAATCTCTGCACAACCTGCACTTTTTTAAATAAAACATTAGAAAACAAAGTCATTTGAAGCTTATCAAGGTGTCTTTTCCATCCCCTTATAATGTAAATATACTGATGCATTGTCCTTAAAATATACCATCCTGGTGCCAGCAGTAACTGTGTAACTACGTGAATTTTTCTTTTTCAGCTGTGTATGTACCAGGGCATTAACTGAACTCTTTTGACCAGCCAGAGGTCCCAGTAACCATTGCTCCAAATATTGTACTGATATGTGTGTTTATATTTATAGGGTAAACTAGCCACTTGCCCAACATGAATGAGGATTTCAAACCCTCACTCCCAACCCGCAGCCCCACCACCGCCCGTCCCTGCTGTACCTCTCTCTCCTGACCTTCAGCCTTCTGGTGCTGCCAGTGACTCTCATTTCCAACCCACAGTCCCCTGCCCTCATCTTGGTGCCCCACACTCCCATGCCACAGCCTCTCCCCCCACAGCCCTGCTGCTGCCCCTCACTCAATGTACTGACCCCAGCCCTGCCAGTGGCCCTCACTCACCAAACTGCAGTACCTTGTTCCCCTGGGCCATGATGGTGCTTCTCACTCCCAACCTGCAGCCCTTCCCATCCCTGCTGGTGCCCCTTACTCCTGACCCACAACCCCCTGGTTCTGCCAGTGACCCTCATTTTCAACCCACAGTCCCCTGCCTCCATCCTAGTGCACCACATTCCCAAGCCACAACCCCCAGCCAGCAGCAACACATATGGGATGCACAGGGATGCATGTGCATCCCTTCACAGCAGTATTCCCCACTTAGCTGGCAGGCAGGCAGTGGGGCAGGTGAGAGTGCTGGTGTTCCCACCCCCTCCAAGAGCACTAGCTGGGGAGTGGGGCAGCCAGGAGAAGTGCCACTGGCACTTCCGGGTGCATCCCTGGTCCTTCCAGGCAATGTTCCCTCACAGAGCCAGCTTAGAGGGAACGCTGCTTTCAGGTTGGTATGTGCAACTGGCTATGAGGAGACCCTGTCCCAGTTCCTGACTGGCTGCTGGGGAAGCAGGTGTCCCCCCTGACTCAGGAGGCACCACTTGCCCATGCCCCCAGCCCTGCTAGTGCCCCTCACTCACCAAACTGCAGGACCCTGCTCCTGATGGTGCCCCTCACTCCTGACCCACACCCTCCCACCCTCTGTCCCTCCTGGTGCCCCTCTCTGCTGACCCACAGCCCTCTGGCACTGTCAATGTCCCCAGCCCCCTGCACTCCCAACCCACAGTCCCCCGCCCCTACCCCAGTACCCCTCACTCACAACCTGCAGTCCCCTGCTTTCCCAGCCCTGCTGGGCCCATCCTACCAGGGCTGGAGCATGGTGGCTCTGATTCATGCAGGCAGTGGCAGAGCATGTCTGGCCTTAACGTGGGCTGAGGGAAGAGGAGGGGAGGCTTGTGCCCCCACCACTATGGGATAGGGCTGCAGTGCCCTGCAGTCAGCCTGGCTACAGCCCCCTTCCCCTCTCTCCCCCAGTCCCTGGGCAGTGGCTGCTCAGCCCCTCCAAGCACAGGCACCAATGCTGTGTCCCCACCCCTTTCCCCTGCTGGAGAACAGGCAACCCTCCTCCCTGCCCTGTTGCAGCTGCAGCCCCCATACGCCTGCCCTGCCCAAATGTTTGGGATTTTGCTGTGTTCTGGGGTTGGGAGCAGGGGAGGCAGTCGCAGGCAGCCGGGAACACCACATGGCTGCATGTAGGTCCATGTATGCTCCCTGTTGCCTTCCATCCTCTTCCCCTGCACCCACCCCCAGAGCAAAGGGAAAAAGAAGACATTTGGGAAAATTTAAAAAACCCACCTGGACAGAGATCAGAAGGCTTTAAAAGAGCAGGGACACTTAAAAAGAGCTTCTGTGGAGGTGGGGCGGGGGGGAGCAGCTGCACCAGAGGCTGCAGGAGGAGGTAGGGCTGACAGGCAGGTTCCTGCCATTCCACAGCTGGCCCCACCTCTTGTAAAATGCTCGTGGGAATTTTTTCTTTTCCTCTGTGGAGGCGAGGTGTGGGGAGCCACTGTACCGGAAGCTGCAGAAGGAGGTGGCACTAGCAGATGTGTTTCTGTGTGAAGTCAACCAGCCCTGACTCTGCCTACCCTGCCTGGCCTGCACAACCAATCAGTGCATGCACAGTTGGACAACATTATTACAGACAGACAGACTAAAGCTTTTGTTAGAATATTTCTATTGCCTTTGGAATTTTAAAAAAGTGAGTTTTATTTTTCTTTGCAGATATCCCTTAAGCCTTTGGAATGTTTTAGTAGATACAGTAAAATCTGTTATCTGGCACGAGTGCGGAATGGGTGTGTCGGGTATCTAAAAATTCTGGTTACCTGAGGCTGTTTTTAGCCGGATGTGGAGCTGTTTTTAGCCGGATGTGGAGCTGTTTTTAGCCGGATGTGCAGCTGGGGGTGGGGGGCTGTTGGTGGCAGCCACAGCAGTGGCCACTTAGGGTGGACATTTTGGCCAGATACGGAGCAACAGCAGCACAGGGTGGTGGGTGATGGTAGGGGCCGCTGCATACAAGCTTCCCTCCCCTCTCCCCCCCCACCCCCTTGCATCCAGGTGGTCATCCAGAAATCTGGTTAATAGATTGTTCCAGTTAGTAAAATGCCAGATAACAGGGCTTTTACTGTACTTTGAAACAGAGTATTCAAAGTCATTTACTGTTTTATTTTAAATCCTTAATTTTCATTATTTCTTTTGGAAATAATGGAACTATAAACTCACCAAAATTATGTAGTCACACACATGTTCTATTCTCTGGTGAGCAAAATGCATCAACGTTTGTAGAAGAAAAAATACTAATTTCTAGTCTGTCTTTATATTGTAATGTGTATAAACTGCTGATGTATGTGGCAATAGACGTATATGTTAAAAAAAACAAACTACTTAACACACAAAAACTCTAAGAAGCAATGCTACTTTTCTGCATCTAAGCAAAAATTTTTCCTGCAACTCGATGAAGCTGTTTAAATTATTACTGTCTCTGTTTTCTGCCTTAAGTGGTTGAAAGTGACTGAAAAGAGATTTCTTTTTATTCTTTGTCTTTGTAACAGCTGAAGGTGATTGCTTGCATTTGGATTTTAGGTCCCCTGGTACCTTGTCAAGACTAGTTACATAGCAGTCATGTTAGCAAGAGGAAAGGGAAGAGTCTGTTTTAACTGTCACCCAATTAGAGAGAAATTATACTACATGAATATTTTACTTCAGTAATGCAGCATATTACACGTCTCTAACCTAGTTAGCTATATTACTTTACAGTCTCCTGTCCCCATGCTACTTGTTAATCTCTGTCTGCTTTCTTAAAAGGACAGTTTTTAAAAGAAGCTTTTCACTAGGATAAGTTACTTATTTTAGATAAAGAACCCCCAATTTCTGCCTATAGTGGTTTACATTAGTTTATATTTAGTCCCTTCCATTCATATCTACAATTTTATAACGTGAAGGAGGAAATTTTCATCATCTTCCATTCTAATGTACATATTAAAATTATATGAGATATCTTGCCCCTTTATGATTGGATTTCACTCTTTTCAAATGATAAAGAGAAGACATAGTAAACAGTAGAACAAGCTTAAGCAACAGTTGAATAAATCAGATCTAAATTGTGATTAGAACTTCAGGTAGTTAGTAAATAGATAGGACTCTAGGTTAAAATGCAAATTAAATACTTGGTTGTCTTTTAATTTAGCATTTCAATTCAAACCAATTTTAATAATTAGAAGATTCCATTTTACATAAAACACTTTTTATATCCTCAAGAGCTGTTCAGGCTTGTTTCCACTCTGTTCTCTTGTGCTTTCTTTGCCATAAATTTTCCATGAAAATCGGTGACACTAACTTTCCCATCATCAAAATTACCTTCTAAAATGAGTAACAGGATATACCTCAAATTCTATGTACCATTTTCTATTTTCAGTAACAGCAAGTAAGCAGTTTCCTTTAAAGCAACTAAATATGGCTTTTCATTGTCTTAAAAGTAGTATAGAAATGTATTTGTTTGGGGCAGAAAGAAATATAGGATGACCTAGTTCACCCTGTATCTCTTGTGGGACATATCTACATCTTGTAAGGAATGATCGCAATGTCATGTCTCCAAATGAATATCACTGTATATTTACATTCTTAGATACATCTGGGCTAAGGAGAGATGTTCAAAAAGCCTGAGCCTGAATCGATTCAGTCTTTGCAGGTTAATCTATCTTGCAAAGCTTGAATCAATTTGGAGGTGGATAGACGTTCCCACACATGCCTGCAGTGCCTCAAGCTAGAAGCAGGGGGACACTAGAGCAGCCCTTAGTTTGTTTCATAGTGCTGAGCTGTGCAGGGCGGGGGACATGGCCAAGCTCCAACAGGACTCTGATTAACCCATCAGGGAATAGATAACAGTGTTTATCATCCCCAAACTCAGTGTTTATCACCTCATTAAGAAAACAACAGAGGAACATTGCCAGCTACCTGTTGATTCTGCCTTTGTCACAGTACAGACCTGAGCCAGCATGTTGTCTGTTGGCTAATACACAGACACCTCTCAGCAAACAGAGGGGATGGAAGGGGAGAATTCCTGCTTAGCAGGGATTGGTAATGCGGCAGGGGTGGGGGTGGAGTGAGGCAGCCTGCAAGTTGTTGCCAGATCTGCAGCCAGAGAGCAGGGGGTGGAGCCAGCTCTGCTGTGGAGCGGAGAGCCCCACCCAGCCTAGAGAACATGCCGTGGTGCTAGGGGAAGTATGATTTAACTTAAACCAGCAAGGGGTCTGAGACGGACATTGTATAAACTGGTTTGACCCAAATCAGTTAAGTCTGATACAGTTCAACCAGATTGATCTCAAACTGGTTTCAACCATTTTCAAATTGATTTATGCCACTGAACATCTATTCTGTTACAATTTTAAACCAGTTTCTGGTCACTTAAACCATTTTATGTCTGTCCCTAGCCATAAACTCATTTAAGATTGTGGATTCAGAGAACATATAGAACTGTTATCTTTTTATTTACTTATTTATATTTTTAAAGAAGTTCTTTCTAAAGTCCAACCTTAAGGTTTTTCCTTCTTCATGTTAACTCCTAACAAAAGATTCATTCTTACCTGTTTCAAAGAGCAAATTGTCAGATCATTACAGGATTCCATTGCCTATTTCCAGTCCATAATTTAGTCTCCTTTTACTTATCCCTTTTTCTTATCCCTTTTTAAATGATTGAAAATATGTTTTCTCAGAAGAGATGTCATGAGTGTTTTATGATGACACCTTGTTATTTGTCTCTGTTTTATAAAAATATCTATGTCAATTTAAAAAATAAATACTTTATATAATATCCCAAAAGAACCTGGCCCTTACTTCATACAGTGGACTTATTTCTTAAAACCACTCATAGAAGATTTAGGTATCTTCATTGATTTTTTTTGTCTCTGATTTTCATGCTATACACACTGGCATACCACATGCTTCAGCATAAAATTTACAACCACAAGGCACACAGATTTTTTTTGTCATGTTTACTCATTCTATACAATTGGGACCTTTACTGTAATTTCCCAAATTGACTTGTTTTGTATTCTTTTTTCCAAACTGGTTAATCCAGCCATATTCTTATGTAAATTGGTGTTTTTCACAGTTATGCAGCAACTACTATGTAGCTTTTCTGCAGTCAGGTTTAGACTATCAGCTACTTTCAGGTGCTACATTATTATTTAAGTATAGAAATTAAATAGAATGTTTCCTACCACTGAACCCTTGCTACCTCCATTTATGAGGACTTGTTTTGGAGAAATATTGACTTTCCCCTAAAAGGCTATTTTATTTATTTATGTATTCAGTCTTTAATTCAATGTATATGGCATACTTCTCAACAAAAGCTTAGGGCAGGCAATGAAAGAATTATAAAACCCTGATTCTTTCCCTTGCTTTCTGCCCCATCTGTTTGCACCCAGGTTTCAGCTATTCCATTACTTCTTAACATGTTGCTATTGCTGCTGCTTTCTTTATTCACTGTTTTATTGTTTTGTAGAAAAAAATCTAATCTCCAGGCAGTCATAGCCACCACAATTTTATCCTACATTTATATATTTTTCTCTAGGCTTTAAATGTAGTTGTATGCTTTTTGGTCAGCTCTCCAGGTGACGTACATTTTTTTAGTTCAGAAACGGTTTCCCTTTCATGTACCCAGTCATTCTGCTCAAGTATATCTATTTCTTACTGATAGTGAATCCTTCTATCTTGGTCCACATCAACCATCTGTTCAGTATCTGGAGCTTTGTCCTGTGCAGCTGTGCTCTTATTTGAAGGATTTTAAAAGTCCTTCCTTCTCTAGTCTTCTTTTAAATGTTTGCTACACTTTCGCCCAACAGCTTTACAGCTTATTCATCTCAACATGAACAATCATTAAAATTTAATTCCCTGGTTGATTATTCACCATTATATACTTAATTCTTGTTCCTGGGAAACAACCCTCCATGTCTTTTTCCATACATTTTGTACATACCTTCCTCTTCATATTCCTAAGGATTGAATTCCCCCATATCACAACACACCTCTCTTTATGTTCTGTTCTTGGTTTAGCTCTGCATCTTTTTTTCTTTTCCATTAATAAATCTTCTTTTATTTTTGTATGAACTCCTTATTTTTGTATGAACTTAGGCTCTTCTCTTGTATGGAGAAGCACTGAATCAAGTAGAATTTGCTTATGCTGGCTAGGAGGTAAGATGAACAAATGAAATGTATCATAGAAGAACTCACAAAGCAGACAAGCAGCTAACAAAGAAGTCATCATCATTTGACAAAGTCTTCATCATTTGACAAAAAGATAACAAAGGTTTTATAAACTAGTAATTTGTTCTGTTTTAAAGTAAGTAGTTTTACTTTAAGCTTACAACTTAACAAAAGTTTTATGGCACAATTTGACATTCTGGGTTTCAGGCACAGAAAATAAAGTATTCCAGAACAGCTACCTGTTTGATAGAGGCAATGTCATAACTCAATTTGGAAATCCCAAACAGGAAGGAGAAAGAAGAACATTCAGAAAGCTTGATAGTACAATAAAAAACTTAACATGTACTATGCTTTAAAATTAAGGTATATAACAGCTTGAGAATACTGCACACTTTTTTTTTTCAACATGGGCTTTGTATGATAAGTTTGTAATGTCCAGATGGCAAAGGATTGTGCTACATAGGAAAAATACCACTGTATTATTGTCAGCTTTAGGTTGTGTGCATACCTATTGTTTTGTATAGGAAATCTGGAATAGTATAAAGGTGGTATTGTTTGTAAGCTGAAATCATTTAAGATCTTGACTACATTACAATAACTGGAGTATGTGACCGAAGCAAATCGAGGGAATAATTAAACTGGTCGATAAAGAATCTACATTTTGCTATTCTGAACTTGCATATCTACTTACGACACAAAAATATTAGTTACTGAAGTATGATCATACTTTCCAAAGACTGCATGTGTGATAAACCCTACTACATATTTTGCCAAGAATCATGTTTCAAAATTCAAAATAATGAATTATGAATCTTATGAAATATTAAAATCACATACTTATTAAGATTAATAGTAAGATGAATGTATATAATATTGCCCATTTTATAGATGCATTTGTGTTTACCCTACTTTAGATTAAAACATGTTCCCAAATATTGCATCTTTGTTCTTTCTTGCATCCTCTTTATCAAGTCTTATAACATGCATTAAATGGTATATTCTTATTAACAAAGTTGTAGAAGGCATGGACCCTCAGATCTCAATTCCCCACTACTTTTAGTGGTGCACATTGCCTCCTAAAATACTTCTTTCTCCTGAGATTTTTCTCTCCCTTGCTCCTACTTCTGAGTATCCATCTTCTCTTTCTTCATTCTTCTCCCATTCCTAACTCTGCCAGGAGCCCTCCTCTCAGACATCTTTCTGAGATGTCTTTAGAACAGCTCATTTTCCTGAAACCAAAGCTTCCCAAGCTTCTGTTTCTCTTTTCCCCAAAGAGATTCATCTTGAAACTGTCTTTCCTAACTTATCTACTCCCCAGGTTCACCCAGGATACTGTGTTCTATGAGATACCCTCTCAAAGATCTCACCTTGAGCATAGGTATCCACCTTAAACAGCCTTGCCAGGAACATTCTCGTGGCTGTATTTCCCTTAGTTCCTTTTGACAAGGTCTCTCCTGAGGACTGGATCTTGTTTTTAACTCATTTAGATATTGTGTTCCCATATCTTCCCTACCATCCTGTGTCCTTTCCAAGATGCTTGTCTTCAGGTCCTGTCTGTTCTATATATAACTTCTCTTCACATAGTCTTTTCTCCTAGCTGGCTGTCATGAGATCTCCTCATTTTAACAAACTGTAAAACCATTATCTTGGTTCCCCTCCTCCACTTCTATTTTTATTCTGTGCATTTTGACACTCAACTGACTGTTGGTTAGTACAGAAAATCAGTTGGGTATAAAATGTCAGGCAGTAAAGTGTTTGGATTAGGCATGTACTGATTTTAAAAAGTTCTCGAGTGAAACAGAACTTAATCAAGGTAGTTATTTTGAGAAACTAAGTCATTGAAAATGGGCTAAAATAATCTTGGATGAAGTAATGGATTGTCAAGCAGTAGCAGTAGATGAGTGATAGTGAGGTGGTGAATACAACTAGACCGTAAATGATAAGATTGTAAATGCTTGCCCATATAGGATGGGTGGGTTGACTTAATAAAATAGTTACATTGGAATGAGGACAGATAATTTCATGTGGCAGGTGACAACTGGAAAAGTAACAGTAAGACATTGGAACAGTTGCAAAGGTCCTTCAGATATATATCACTTCATTTTTTAAGTTAAGGAGCTCAAACTGTACAAATCTAAGAACTCATTTTGACTTTATAGAACTAAGGAGGTCAGGAAGCAAGGAAAATGTGTTAAAAATTAATCTTGCAGACAGTTAAAACCTATGGGTAGTCCCCCATTCCTTTCTCCTTTTGGACCTAAAATCTACCATATTTCCTAGAATATAAGACAAGTTTTTTTCCCCTCAATCAGCATGGGGGGGATAAGCTCCTTGTCTTACATTCACATACAAGGAAACCTCATTAAATACATAGTCTATCATTAACCACTGCCAAAAGTAACATATGCTCAGTAATGCAAACCAACTAGAGAGTTGATTAAACACAGCCAACACTAAGTATGACTATATAAAACATGTCCCATATTGGGCAGACATGCTTATGGGAACTTACCACAAGGATTAGTACAGCCCGTCTGAATAAGATGCTTGGTAGTGCCCAATGTGCTCAGACCCCATCAGTGTTGACTCCTTTTCAAGTCGTGCTGGACCAATGCACTGAATACATTTTTACTTCCTCTTCACTCTCATAGCTGAGTTGTGTCCTTCTTTTCCATTTCCAATCATTCCTGTTTCTTCACCACTCTTAAATGTCTGGCAGACATCACCAAACAGGGCCCTAAGCAGTTCACCCAGAATCCCTCTGTCACCCCCTCTCTTAGCCTGTCGTACATGATTAGTATTGCCCACCCTCCATGAAGTGGAACCAGGTGAGAGGCACCAGCAGTTCTTCTGGGTTGTGAAGGGAGTGAGGGGCAGGGATAGGGCTGGGGATTTGTTGGGGGGGAGTGAGGGGTACCAGCAGGGCTTGGGGTGCTGTGGGGTGGAGTGAGGGGCACCAGTATGGCCAGCAGGCTGTGTGGGAGGGGGAGGAAAGAGGAGCACCAGCAGGACTAGGAGGGTTGTGGGGGAGTAAGGGGCACCAGCAAGGCCAAGGGCCTTTGGGAGGGACGACTTTTATTTTAATCATGGATTTGGTGGGGGGTGTTTTGATAATATTTGCAATTTTTTATCAGGGAAAACCAGGATTTCACATTCATCTGCATATAAATTTTTGGAGAATCCCAGGACTCATGACAAGATCACCCAGTTCCAGTCATGAGTGGGGGGCAAGTTAGCACATGGATCCTTTTTGGGAGGTGTCTGAAGTACACACACATACTGAGCAGTGCTGAGCTATGGGGCACCATAGCTTGAAATGCTGTTAACTCTGCCGAGGCCCGAGCAATGAGAAATCATGAGCCTTTTGGCTTTGGACTAATGTCATGTTTATTTTATACTATATATAAGTAGATATAAAATAGCTGCTTAAAAAGTGTGTTTATGGAGTGCGTGCACTAAAACTTGCAGTGATTTCAGAAAAGGTAAAATGTCTCAGTTCTGGATAAACTAAGTTTATTGGCACCCCTAGTAATTTGCCTATATGCAAATTGCTGCAGCCATGTTTATTTCAAAATCATTGTTTTCAAATTTGCCCTTCACTTCCATACACTTAGAGAGAGCAGGGTCTGATGGTATGGCAGGGAGGGCAGCGGGGAAGAAAGGGCTGGAGGGGGGAAAAGTTAGGGGGGGGCAGAAGACAAGGGGGCCACCTGATTTGCCCTAGATTTATTTTCCCTTCTGTAGCAGTGGGAGGGGGACAAACTCAAAGCAAACCTTCAATAATCAGATGCTATACCAGGAAAAGCATAGGAAATATATCAATTTTCCATATACATACTCTAATTATTTGGGGGCTGTCTTATACCCAGATCTTCTATTCGAGTAACTATGGTATATATTATAAACATAACCTAAGGGAGTGACCATGGATTTATGAGTAGTATGTTGGATTAGGAATCAGTGGACCTGGGTTCTTTTCCTGGCCCTACCATTGATTTGCTTTTTGACTTGGGGTAAGTTGCTTTGTCCCTTTCTGCCTCCATTTCCTTATCTTCATATTGTAATAAAAATGCTTATTTTTCATGGTAAAGTACTTTGAGGGGAATAAAAACATAAATGCTAAGTACTGTAAAGCAAGAGTTGTTAAAGTGGATCAACGATGAATCAGGACCTTTTGGATGCTATCAAGTTTTAAAAGTTCCCTCTTCATTTCCAAACCTTATTTCTTTTTAAAGTTTTAAGTGTTGCATACCTAGCATAATCTTGTTTTTACAAATATGTATCACTTCATACCATTATAATAAGGGTTGCTCTGGTAGAGAGAAGTTATGACTCCTAAAATGTCCTTTTCAGTTTACAATAAACCCAAATCCTCACAGATTTCAGTTAGAGCTTAAAACAGAAATAAGTGACAGGTCATCCTAATTGCCTTGTAAATTAAGTTTTTTGCTCCAGAGATCTTAGTAGAAGAGTGCTTTTTCAGCTTTTATTGTATAGGAAACCTTCTGAAGCTTAGCCATGTTGGGATTTGCTCTCAATACATAGGTTTCTGAAATGTCAGTGTTTAGAAGAGTCAGGACAAATGAATAAGAAATCAATAAGCCTGCAATAATACGAGAATATTTTATTCTGAGATTTCAGTCAGTTCTACTTAAATTTTACATGTTTGTAATCTTTATGCCACCAAGAATGTGCATGTGGCCTTGATGCATCTTATAATTCCATCTAGCATACCTGTACTTTCAAAATAAGTGTGCCATTATCAGATTAGTACTTAGTCTTATTGTTGTATGACTAATCAGAATTATAGTGACAAATTCCTCATGGCTAGCGTAATCTCACTATCTGTCCTTGGGTTGGTGTAGTTCCATGTTCGCTGAAATGTGGCTGTTAATTCTGTTCTTTGCCTTTTGCAATTATATTCTATTATGATTTTACTTCCATTCTTCAATACTATTATTTCCCTTAGGATTCGTTTGGACACCCTAATGATATGAGGATAGGGGAACTTCGCCCTTCAATTGCTGAGACTCCTTTGTACCAACCTAAACTTGTTCTTCTGGGTAAAGAAAAAAAAGGTACTGTCTTGATTTTTAAACTTCTGCATGAAGGTTTGTGTAATAAATATAAGTGCAGTAGATAAGCTTGAAGTGCAATACATCATCCTCTGACGCGTTAGATATCACCCTCTGATTTATAGCTGTTTTACAAGTATGTTTTCATGGATATGCACGGTATCAGATTTCCTGAAAGTCTAGTGTTGAAATGTCCTCATGCCAGATAATGCTTGTTTTATTTCAGAATCAACAGATGAGTCTGAAGCGGATAAGATCCATTGTCTGAATAACAGCGTTTCCTCAGGCACTTACTCAGACTATTCGCCATCCCAGGCTTCCTCAGGGTCCTCTAATGCTCGTGTTAAAATGGGATCCTTGCAGTCAACAGCTAAAGAGACAGTGAATAATGCTTTGTGGAGTAACAGGTGTGTTTCTGTTTATTGGGTGTGATGTTTCTGTTGTCTTCCAGCTTGGGTAGTAATATGTACTTAGGCAAAAGTAGGTCATAGAGGTTGACAAAAGCCAGTTTATGTACAGGTGTAGATAACTGCATGAGGTAGAGGCAGTGCACCATCAGGACTTCTGTTTTTTAATTGTCTATAGTCATATGCCTTTTTCAGGTACATATAATAACAACCTACTAAAAGTGTGCAGAAATAGAAACAGAATACAAGCTTTTCAGATAAAAGGCACAGATTGGGAACAGCAACTGAGGCATGTTTGGCACAGTTTAGAATTGACAGAATATAAATAAATTATACTTATGCACCCTCCATGCTGAGTTTCTCCTGTACCTCTGCACAAAGAAATCATCCAGAATTGTTTTAATTTAAACTGTCTGTCAGCAGCCCAAATAAATTATTCTAGCATCAGGGGATTGTCAGGGCAGAGCAATACCTATTAATGTCCTATTTTGCCCAGCCATGTCCCTGCACTAGCATCAGCAAAGAAAGTAGCATAAGAGTAGCTATATCAGTTCTGTGCTGCCCAGTTAGGTCCAGCATCTTGGAAAATTTCCCCAAACAAGATAAACTGGCTTGAGAGAGTCATTGCACTGCCAAAGAGAAACAATTTGCCCCACTGCACCCAAAGTCCAGGACCACTGTGTATCAGTTTTTCAGAAATTTCATTCTTTATTGCCCAATTTGTTGAGTCAATATATCCAGATCTTTACTGGCACGAGCATTTTATTGCCCAGTTCTTTTATATGTGTTCATCCACATTTCTTCAAAATATGGTATTTTTTGCATAGACCACACTTTTCCCACAGAAAACAGCTGCTGGGAATTATAGCGCTCGTGACATATGGAATACAGTTTCTGTCAAATATGGGGCAGAAGTGAAAGTAAAATATGCATGCCTTCCATGGGGAGCAAAAGAGTGAGCAGACTCTGCTCTCTAGTTACTGCTATTCCATTACTTACAACCAGGAAAGATCCTTTTTTCTTTATTCTGCCTTTCAAAATAAGGAACATATTTTATTTTGGTGTGAGTTGTTAGCAAGAAAACATGGTAAGTTGGGTGGTTTTTTTTAAACAAAACCAAAAAAACAACCCCTTTCAGGTTGCAATGCTTAGAACACTCGGACTTTGGGAAATTCAGATTTACAGTTACTTGCACTGCAACCTTATCTGTTGATGTAACCCTACATATTCAGCTATTATACTGAATAGGACTGGAAGTCTTGGGGAGGGGAAATATGATTGTGCAGTATAAAAAAAATATGATCGCGATGTTGGAAAAACTTCTTTACAACTAGAGTGTCTGGACTTTGGAACAAGCTCCCCCCAAATGTGGTGGTCATCTACCCTAGAGGTCTTCAAGAGAAGACTGGATGGTCTCCTAGCTGGGGTCATCTGACTCCAGATGTCTTTCCTGCTCATGCAGGGGCTGGACCCAGTGATCCTTCGGGGTCCTTTCCACCCCTATGATTCTATGATTCTTCTATAATTCTAATTAAAAAGAGTATTGTGACATATGTAGACAAGGATTGTGAGGGGTGGAGGGAGCTCAGCTGAACGATCACTTCTCAACTTGAAGTTGGAAAATTTCCAAGTGTCTGTGTAGAGATGGAATGACTGGGGCCAGAAGACTGGGTCTGAGTGTTAAAGCAAGCTCAGTCTGACTCTCCTCCCCCCTCACATGGTGAAAGCTACTCTGTGGTCCCAGTGCAATATGTGCTGCAGCTGCTTTTGCAGCAGTATGGGTCTCACTGTAGCATTTTCATACTTTGTTAATATATGGGCAGGCTTCCAAAATGTTCCCAAGCCATCTATTAGACAGAGAGGAATTTGGGGTCAGCAGTTTCTATCTCAGCAAAAATGAATTTACATAGGCTAAAAAAACCAATTCTCTTTGCTAAATTTCAGAGAGCGGATGCAAATAAAAATATTCTGAGAGTTTTTCAAAAAAAGTGTATGAATCTTTAAAAATGGAAAATAGTAGATAACCTTAAATACAAGGATTTCAGTTAGTCCCTTTTTACTAAAAATGCAAGTTAGGTAATCTGCTCTGCTTGCATGCAACGTATCTTGGCTGTAAGAACACACAAATGCAGAAAATGGAGTGTGAAACATGTTTGCAAAAATTCAAATGTGAAAAACTTACTCCTGCACTGATTTTGAAAACTGGAATTGTAGCAGTAGGAAATAGGCTTTCTGGACTTAAACAGACAGCAGTCATTTGTCCATGTCTACTCTACTTTGGACTTTTGATCTTTTGCTTGTTTCTAGAGTTATATTCCCTGTATTCCAGTTCAAAAAAGCCTACAGATGTATTCACTGTGAAGCACTGGCATAATTTCTACACATCACCATATAAGCCTAAAACTGTATATCAGAGAATACTGAGATGATTTGTAAGCATAGCATTCTGCTAATTGCTCACACATTGAAAAGAGGCCATATGTTCTTCATTTCATTTTATTTTTATTTTTTGCAGACTTGCACAGTCGTTTCCACAGCCTCTTGAAACAAAGCCATTACTCAGCCAGCGAGAGTCTGCTCCAGCAGGAAACCTGCAGCAACGCAATGATCGGCGACCAATGAGTGACACATTCCCTGATAGCTGGAATGATGGTTCACATTATGACAACACAGGGTTTGTTGCAGAGGAGAGCACAATGGAAAATTCTGGCACTAACCCTCTCTTAAGCTCTAAATCTAGAAGCACATCTGCTCATGGACGCAGGCCTTTAATTAGACAGGACAGGATAGTTGGCATTCCCTTGGAACTTGAACAACCTACACTCAGAAACACACCTGACTCAGAAGTGCCTCCTCCCAATCCTTGGCAAAATTGGACCAGAACTCCTAGTCCTTTTGAAGACAGGACAGCTTTTCCTTCTAAATTGGAGAGCACCCCCACCACCAGCCCTTTACCTGAAAGGAAAGATCACATTAAAGAATCTCCTGAAATAACTAGCACTTTTTCGCCAGGAATACCATGGGAATATCATGATTCAAATGCTAACAGAAGTCTTAGTAATGTCTTTTCACATATTCATTGTCGTCCAGAGCCTTCTAAAAGCATTATTTCAATCAGCAAGAGTACAGAGAGGCTTTCTCCAATGATGAGAGAATTAAAAACTAATAAATTTAAGAAGTCACAGAGTATTGATGAGATAGACATTGGTGCATATAAGGTTTATAATATACCATTAGAGAACTATGCATCCAGTAATGATGCTACCGGCATGCATGAAAGACCAGACAAAATGATAGGACAGGAACATGGTATGTCTAGTATGTCTCGTAGCCAGTCGGTGCCAATGCTAGATGATGAGTTGCTGAATTATGGAAGTGTGAAGGTACAGCAGCAGCAAAAGCCTTCTGTGACAAAAAAAGTGTATCAGTTTGACCAAAGCTTCAATCCTCAAGGAGCCGTGGAAGTTAAAGCAGAAAAGAGGCTACCACCACCATTTCAACATAATCCTGAATATGTTCCCCAGCAAAGTAAAAACATTACCCAGGATTTGATTAGTCCGAGAGCTTATAGAGGATACCCCCCCATGGAGCACATGTTTTCATTCTCCCAGCCTTCAGTTAATGAGGAGGTTGTGAATGCTCAGTTCTCAAGTCAGGGGTCAAGGTCAGGATTTTTGAGAAGAGCAGATTCATTGGCAAGCTCCACTGAAATGTCAATGTTTAGAAGAGTCAGTGAACCTCATGAACTGCCTCAGAGTGATAGGTATAGCAGACCTCAGTATAGAGGAGCTATGGAACGCCAAAGCAGCATCTCAGTGTCTGAGTCTCAGTTCCTCAAAAGGAATGGCAGGTATGAAGATGAACACCCTTCATATCAAGAAGTGAAAGCCCAGTCTGGAAGTTTTCCAGTTAAAAACCTTACCCAAAGGAGGCCATTGTCTGCAAGAAGCTACAGTACAGAGAGTTATGGTACATCCCAAACCAGGCCAGTTTCAGCTAGGCCTACAATGGCAGCTCTATTGGAAAAGATACCATCTGACTATAACTTGGGTAACTATGGTGACAAGCCGTCAGATAACAGTGATATAAAGACAAGGCCCACCCCTGTGAAGGGAAATGAGAGCTGTGCTAAAATGCCTGCTGACTGGAGACAACAGCTACTTAGACATATAGAAGCTAGAAGGTTAGACAGGGTATGTTTGGCATTTCTCTGCAATTAATGCCTTTAGTTTTGTGTGTTGATATTTCAAAGTATGTGCACGAACATTGGTTAATTTCAGAATTTCCTATAATGAAATTCCATGTATTTGTGTTGGGGAGGGGAGGGTGCTATGAAGGGTTTTTCTTGACATATAGTTAGTGTCAATGGTTCTTGGATAGATGTATTAGAGAGGCTTTGTCTAAAAGCCGTTGATGTAAAACATCTGTTACTGTGCATATTCTTCAGTTAGCTATTGTTGTGGCACTGTCTGGAGCACTAAAAACCAAAACCTCTACCACAAGACAGTATTAGACATGATAAAGGGATCTGAAGGAAACAAGAAAGCCTTGGTGAGACAACAATGCAAGTTTAAACTCAACTCTTCTTATTTTCCAGAAAAGTAATTACAGTATTTAACTCGTTTTTTTAAACATATGGGAAGAATTTTTAAAGCATACCAGAAACTGGAGATAAGATGGACAGTGAATGATCTGGGTAAAGATACTGTCAGAATAAACCTAACAATTCAGGTATTTGGTAGAAAGTAAATCATTTTTTAATTTCTGAAGCCAGGTCACAAGAAAGAGTGCATTTCTGGCACGTCCCAGAATGGTATCAGTAGCCAATGATTTCATATCCTAACTTAGTTTGTTGTTTTGTTACTTTAAATTTAGTGAGCCTATTTTATCCCACAACCGATCATATCCCATCAGTTATGCCAAGTTTAACTGAGACAAAAATTATACCTATTGTTACAAAAATACTTTAAAATGTAATTATTTAGGATCTGTTATTAAATATATTGTCCAACTAGGTATTACAGTTCAGACCAGAACAAGCAAACTATAATAGTTTCAAGCAGAATAAGTCTTTCTCTGCTATTTTAAATTAATTGTTTTTTAAAATGATGTCTGCCTTTTTTTCATTCCCAGACTACCTGAAGCCAGTCTTTAATCCCATCCTTTTAGGCACAGTTTGGGTATTTTTACATATTCCTCAGGGTGGGAAGCGGGTGCTTTAATTAGAGCTGCTCTTAGGAGCCACTGTAATTAAAGTGCCTGCAGTATCTCATGCATTCAGCATCCCACGCTTAAAAATGGTGCTGGGGGCACTTTAATTAAAACGCAATGAGCTTTAGTTAAAGTGCCCCTGCCGCCATTTTGAAGCATGGGGGTACTGAATGCATGCGACTCCAGGCTGCTGTAGTATGCTAATTAGCATGTATCAGAGCAGGCATTGGGCATGTGTGTAGACATCCTTTGTAACCAAATAATCATTCTCACTTTCAGTTGAAAGGCCTTTGAGAAAGGAAGTAAAAGTGCTCTGTGACTTGCGGTGGCCAGCATGCCACAAAGCACTGTTGAAGAATTGCCAGGCAAACCAAGAAATTTAAAATAGTTTTTTCTTCCCTTAAAACTTGTTTATTAACTCTTTCATCCAGTCCAGCTGCTTAACTATTCAAGCTGATTTTATTTTACTTAAAAATATAAATTAGGAGTATTGTATAAGTTCCCTGTTCAGATTTATAACAACAGGGAGTCCTGGTTCATGTTGTAAGTTTGTACTGTAGGAAAAAAATTAAAAAGCACTTAGATTGCAGTATAAATGCCAGAACATTTGTGCACATCTCTACATCCTCCAAGACCCAGGGCTTTTCTCGGGTCAGGAGCGACTCTCAGCCAATGTTATACAGCCGCTTGAGCAGTGATTCTCAGTGTGGCACTGTTAGGTGTGCAAACATCTACACAAGATTCAGAAGTTAAAGCCAGAGATTTCAAATAGGAATTCAGAGTGTCAAAAGCATTCTGACCTACTGTGGCCTTTCTGAGTTTTTGCAACTGAAGAATTCCTCAATTATTTTTCTGTAGTTAAAAACACGAGTAAAAACTAAGAACTGGTGTTTTCTGCAGGGTGCCTTGAGTCTAAAAATGTTGAGAACCACTGCTCTAGATAAGTTGTCTAAAGGCTACCGCACAATCTTCCAGAGTCTCCTTATGGACCTTTCCCTTATATTATCTTGCTTCCAAACCCACAAATCTCCTCTGTTGGGGCTTGTAAGATGTAGAGTATAAGGCTGCCTCCGAATTCTTCTGAGTCCCCATAACGGTGCCTTTCAGACCTTATATGCTGCTGGAAAAGAAGGAGAATGTGATCCTGAAGCACTGCCCAGTTCTTTGATCAGTTGAAAGAAACTAGGACCAGTTCTCACTAAAGTCTGACCATGTGAACAATGAGTAGTTAAATCTGAATGGAAACTTCTGCATCTACCTACCTGCCTCATCTCCAAACCCAAGTTTTCTGGCCTGCTATGAAGTTTGATTTTCAGACTGAAGGTACATTAACTCCTTCCCAGAGAGGCTCAGGCATTGCAGAATCTTGGCTGCCAGACCGGGACTAGTATATGGAGGTTTCCTTTGATATATGCCTCCCAGGCCGCCTCTTGTTCTTGAATTTGAAGGAATTTCATTATTTCTCTGCGTTTAGAGGACACTCATTTTTTTCAATACTCCTAGTTCAGTTTCAAAAGGAAAGTTTTAGCTTTAAAGTAGCGCAGGTATTTGAAAAGCACGGCAGGTAGGATGGAGGAGGGAAGCAGGACTCGCTAGCTTACACGTCAAAGAGTATCTGCTTTAAAAATAAAATCAGTATTATTTTAAAGATTATATTATGTTTCTCTTCTTCCTTTATTTCTAACTCTAAATAATATAAAAGTAGCTGTATTAGGAGATAGAACCATATAAATAGGATAATTTTGTAATTACGAGTCACATTTGTGCTCGTTTACAGAAGTATAATCTTGGGCAGATTTTGGTTCCCAGTTATAATGTAATCATCATGATTAATTGAGGTTTTAAGTATGGACATAATACCACTAATAAAAAAGCCTTTACCGCTGAAAACAGCTTTTAACTAGAAATGGTCAGGAATGGATTTTTTTTATCCTGTGAAAAAGATGGCAAGGTTTGAGAAATCATGAATTGGGTGAAAAGCTAAATTCCAATTTTTATTTACAACATAAAATTCCGAATAATTCTCATTTCATTAAATGTTTTGCTTTCATGTTGACCCTTTATTGTTATATACAAAAAATCAAAAGTAATTTTAAAACAAAAATTAAAAACATTTAAAAGTACTTTTTTCCAATTTTCTACAACAAATGTTTATTATCAGCATTATAATTTCCTAAAATTGTTGGTACTGTTGATACAGAATTTTTCAGTGAAAAATTTGCAACAAAAGTCTTCTGCTTGGCTCTACTTTTGATGAACATTGATCAAAACTATATTAAATATTTAAACAGTCCTGATTTTGCAAACATTTTCAAATACAGCCTTGGCATGGGAGTGCCTTTCAGACATTTTCATGTGTGACTACTAATGTGCACTGTTCATAGAAACTCTGAGCAGTTTAATTTTTTATATTTCAGGAATCTTTACCAGTAATGGAATCCACTAATAGTTTAGTTTCAAATGATGTGGATATGCTGCTGAAACCTACCACTTCAGTAGTGTTTGGAAAAGATTAAGATGTTTTGGATACTCTTGACAGTAGCATATCTTGAGCATAACATCCCTTAAAAATAAAATCACAAGTAAATAGCAAAAGTGTGTTCTAGCCCTTTTTGATATTTCGGGGAAAAGTAGGTTTATATTTTTGAAATGGTTCCATTAGATCCACGTACACAATTCTTTATCAAAGTGATTATTATTGTTATGGCTACTGAATTGTAGAAAATTAATCTGTTTGCTTTCTGTACAAACTATAGCACAGAAGCTCTGATGTAATGGTTTCTATACAGCCAGAAATCCACTTAATAATATCCAAAGTAGTTTTGAAAAACTGCCCTGACCTGATGCATAAATTGTCTGTATTTTACAATAACGTCGGTATATTTTAATAGCTTTGAAGTCAAGAAATTGCTATTCAGTTTTTAAAAAAATCATCCGTGTTAAAAATAACATTAAGGATCAAATGGGCAAACAGTTTAGCTTTAATACCAGAACTTCTTCCTCATTTCAATTGCTGTACTTGTGGTATATGAATTACTCCTTTTTCTTTCTTTCTTTTTTCTTTTTTTTTCTTTGAGAACACACCATAACCAATCAAAATAGGGCAGGTTAAGGGTAGAATTTCAGGGTGAACTTTATATTTTCTGGAATTTTCTGGTTTAAGACATGTCTTTGTAATTATTTGTGTTTGTTTAAAACATATGTAAGGCCTACTGTGAAGATTCAGATTGATAAAATTAGTCTCATACTGATTTCTGCAATTGCAAGTAATAGAGTCTATAATCTGTTCACAAAATACAGTAAGAAACAGCCCAAGACATAGGTCTGACTGATGAAAATCTTCAGACAGCTAATACAGGAAACAGCCAGGATTGAATCCGACCAGGTGATCCTGTTGTGTACAACTTTGGTCCAGGTAGCCCATGTAGAGCACAGATCCATTTGTCATGTGTCTGGGCTACCTTTAGTCTTCTCCTCCACAGAGACCTGCCAGAGGTTCAACTGCACTGCAAACAGGATGATGCAGAGTCCTCTGGTATGGCTTTTTCCCTGCTATTACTGGTAATTCCCTTGCATATCAGTTACTGATTTTAGGCCACCTGTGGATGTACAAGGCTTACCAGGCTTTGGCTCTGCATACCAAAAAAAAAAAAGATATTTGTACTGTACTAGATATCAGTTTTCAAGCTATAGGTCTAAAATGTTTGCTGTCAAGTGTTGTAGTCTTTTTTTATGGTATTCGTTTTATGTATAATTAGCACTGTATTTGCTTCTGTCCAGCCAAGTGCATGCATCTAAAAGCTGTTTATTTCTTGGTATTGTTTGTTTGCGTAAATGAAAATGTTGTGAAATTAACCATATATATGTGATATTTAACTCAATTAGCATGTGTGTTCATACCCTGTCACGTGGTTGTTTCCTCTACTCAGACCGCTGCTTACAAACACAACACTGTTAACCTTGGCATGCTGCACTCTGGAGGTTTGTCAGCAATGCATGCAGGCAGAAGCATGACTTTAAACTTGCAGACTAAATCTAAATTTGAAAACCAAATGCATCAAGAGCTACCTCTACCGAAAGTAAGTATGGGATAGCCAGCATAAAATAGCATCACAGAAAAATAATTAATAATCCTCTTTGCTCTTTCCTGTTTTATCTTCTGTGTATTATTCATGCTTTTTCCCTCTAAGCAATCCAAAAAGCAAATATGCTAATAATATATTTAATAACATTGCTTTTTGGATTAATTAGCTCACCTGGCTGTCATTGCTGCTTTCTGCTCTTGTGTTGCAGTCTGATGTGATCATTATGTTATCCTGATGATACATTTGGGGTATAAAATTGGGAAACATATTTCATGTTGTAGATCAGGAGGGAGCTGATCCATGCAGCTGTATGACCTAGCCTGTGGGTCCCTGAACCAACCCTATTTGTTGGCCCCAGCACTGGGCTCACTGCATATTGCACATGGGTCAGTCTGGAGTGTGAGCTTCCTGTAGCACCCACACTGGACCAGTTCTGCATGCTGGCTCTGGGCCAGTCCAGATCAGACTGTACCAGAACCAACACTCGGGGTGGGTTCAGTCTGCGTGCTACATGGCATGCAATCCCCACAGGAATGCTGGCACAAACTTCATGTGCCTCACAGGCTGGACTCAGTGCTACAAGCACTGCACACAACATGGGTCAATCTTGATCTGGCCCACAGACCAGCCCAGCAACCCACATCTGGCCCACAGAGCCAGATAAATTTGACTCTCATGTTATAGATGATTAATCATAGAAAAGGTACGGTAGGAATGTTTAAGACCTGCATTTGGAGGAGTCATGGTTTTCCAGGCTTGGACTCTTTAATCTGATATGCTTTAATCACTGATAAACTTTGGGCACATACTGGCTACAATTACAATCCTTTTACAGTTGATTTTTAATAATAGTTATTTAAAGAATTAAAATACTGTTCTTAAACTCTATATGTGTGAAATGTTTGTGTATGTGTAAGTACATGCACATGCATACACATATAAACACTTATTGCTGTATGTGTCATATACAAAAGTGCATGTCAGAGTGTGGGACGATCCATTAAAATCTTGCAGGACATATTAATAGCATGATTGAGTAAGTTCTTAATTTTTAAGGCATGTGAATAGTTTGAAGTCAAAATGTGAATCGGTTTTGATATGTAATACAAAACAGTCTCGTCATTTTTGCATTTGTATATGACATCTGTGGAACTATTCACATGCTTTAAATTACACATGTGCTTTTGTATCTTGAGAAATTGAAGCCAACCAGTCTGATCTAGCTTTAGTAAATATAGTGTAGTCCATCCCCTAGCAAACAAACCTAGTGTAATTTTAACAGTAAAAACACATGCATCACTTTACCACATTTTCCCTTCCAAATGATGTTAGGCTAGAAATAGGTGTAGCCAAATGTAGCTGGAATGCATCTCAGCACAGTTGATATCTCATTAGGTGAAACACACTGTCCATTGTTCTGCCTGTTGATCTTATGGGACAACAGGTGACGTTTATCCTGCTCACAGAGACAGGCCCTGGGACTGCACCAGTGTGTGTTGGTCACTCTGTGGTCCCAGGGCTGGGACCATCAGTCAGCTTGACTGGCAATCTGATCCCTAGGACCACACAAGAGTATTAATGGGCCCTGGGGAATCCCAATCAGAATGATTTAGGCAGGCACTTCCAGAGCTTCAGGAGCCTGATCCTGCTTTAGATTTTAATTCCCATTCTCATTTCCATTCTTGGGGTATACAGGATTAGGCCCCTAAAGCCCTAGGAGTATGTGCCCAGAGTGTCTGGGGAGCATGGGAAGCCCTGGGCTGGCTGCGCCCTCCCACCATAGACCTAATAAATGTCTACTGCGATAAAGTGGAACAAATTGATCCTACCTCTGTTGTGGCCACAAATTTAGGGCATTTATGGTGTGACAAAGGTTCTAGATGTCTGTCTGCTTGGCCTACATCCATTTTCACCCTGTTCCATATGCATCCTGCACTCTTCTTTTTCAAAGTTCTGCTAGCCTTCACGTTTGTGTTTTTGCTTTTCCGGGGTAGCTAAATTACTGACAGCCACACTGGTGTCTTAAATATTGATATATACATGTTCAGGATAAAAAAGCTTTGCAGCATTAGATATTATATTTTCTTTTTTAAGAATGTGATTTATTAATTTTTGTTTCAAGTCTTTGCCAGGAATATTTTCGTCATATGAATTCTGAAAAGTGTTACTGTTTGTGCAAGTGTATCTCTGAATAAGATGTTGTATATGTCATACATTTCAAGAATTTTAAGTCACATGGTATGTTTGACTTTGATATTGACAGAAACAAGCAATTGCATGCAGGTGATATCTGGCACTGGGTATTCAGCCATAAGTCCAAAAAAGGAATCTCAAACTATTACTTTAATTTTGACCCCCAATACATGCTACACTTAAGATGCGATTAACTAGCTAATCACATCTGACGTAGTGACCTGCCCATGTGTTGAGTCACGTCATGACATGATATAATGAGGAATAAGCCACAAAGTTATTACCCATATTTTGTGTAATAACTTCGGGCTGGTTCCTATCATGCCCTTAATTGAATGTGTGGCTAGTGCCCAATCTCTGGAGCATATGGACACATTTCAAGACTCCTGTATGCTCCAGAGTCTGGGAGGCCCCCTCAGCTGATCTGGTTAGAATTCAGGTCAGTTGACAGGACTACCCCCGAAGGAGTGCATGGTGCGCGCCTGTAGCTGGTAGTCAAGCTTGCTACTTGCTGGTGCAGGAGGAGTTTAGGATTAGGCTCCTCCCCCCACACCAGCAATGTGGCTTTATGATATATGATGAGAAATTCAACAGTCATGCCTCCTGCTATGCACTTGTAGCATGGCAGAAAGTGTAATTGTTGGGGTCTCATGACAGATGCCATCGCACCCTTACTTTAACATCTGTCAGGGGCCTAATTTTGCTTCTGCCTGCATGTTCTCACAGAGTGCTAAATGCCAGTATAAAATCTCATTAGAATTTCATAGATTTCTCGAGTTGCTATTTCTTCCCGTGTTCTAGAAAGTGTTGGAAGGTTTTGCATTTCTACCAGATGCATTTCTTGCAGATGTATGTAAATTTTGAGCTTAAGTACAGAACTATAAGTTGTCTTGAGGTGTTTTTGAGATCATTGAAAGTTGTCTCCTAGAAATTCTGAGCTTGTCTACAAGAGTATCACGGAATCAAAAAAAACTATTCAGCTTTTATTAGAAAATAAGTATAAAATAAGTAGAACATTGATAAGAAATTAATGGGTATTTTGGAGTTCTCATAATTGCTGTGCATACCACATAGAGGTTAAGATTGCTTCGAGATATGCATATTTCTTTCCTGGAAGCAGAACAGCTATGGGTAGACCATGTAGTAAAGCACGTAGATTTAATAACTTTGGCAGGTTTCATTTTGTCGGTAACCTAGTCAAGAATTTTTTCTCGCTGTTATACTTCTTAAAATGACCTTATTTCATTTTGTAGACATCTCCTGATTGGGGTAGATTAAGACAAAAACACCACATATGTAAATATCCACAGTATTTTATCTGATTCTTCTTAATTTTCCATTTGACTACATGCCTGGAGTGATGCACATACTTTTCAGGAAGAGCAGACACGTTCTAACTTTTTAAACAGTACTGTGCTTAAGTTACTAGACTTCAAAGATTGCCTGGTGCAATCTTTGTTTAGTACAAATAAGGTCATAAGCACACAGAAGCAAAATTATTCCTCCTGTATGGAGATGAAGCAGATTGCTTGTCCTCGAAAGCACATTCAGTGTCAGGAATAACCTGACACCTAATATTATTAACTAAGTGGGAACAGCTTGACAAATTTAGGATCTCTAGAAATGGGGGTTTTGAAACAGGAAAAGGTACCAGGACCCCAGTCCTTTACACACAAGCATAGCCATACAAGGAGGGAAGCTTGTTTTCTCCAAAAATCGCCATACCCTACACTTACTACAGCAGTCTAACAACATTGAGCATTTTTACATGTGCTTTGGGGGTGGGGGAGAGCGCTTTAATTAGAGCGGCTCTGAGAACAGCTCTAACTAAAGTGCCTGCAGCATCTCCTGTATCATCACCATGCACTTCAAAATGACAGTGGGAGCCCTTTAAAACTCATCAGATGAGCTTTAGTTAAAGCACCCTGCTGCTATTTTGAAGTTTGGGGAGATTGATACATGAGAGAGGCTGACTAGAGATTAATCAAGTCTGCTCCAATATGCTGAAATTACAGCACGTTGGAGCAGCCACAGGCATGCATTGACTTGAATGGGATACTGATCTCCACTGATGAAAGAGCATGCTGGATATGATTTTCCAAGCCATGATGCCTTCAGGTAACACCAGTTGGATGGTTCACCTCATTTATTCCTTGTAGCATGACTCAGATAAGTCACAACTGAAGTCTAATAGTCCAGTGGTAGCTCAGGGAATCCAAGAAAGCAATTAGAGATGTGGGTATCTTATTAAATATAGTCTAGTCCATCGATAAAAATTGAACTGCTGGTTCTCATTTTTTATCCAGATTTACTAGGTGTATAACTTTTATTCATGTGCAGTTATCCAACCTCTGCCAAATGAATAACTTTACAAGCAGCCTAATTCATTTTATTGCAGAAAATGAAAAGAACAATCATCATAGATTTTTCCTCTTTTATATATAAAACAGTAAGGGGCCTCTGCATTTTTTTCTGCAGCCTTAAATCACTTCTATAATTATAGTCTCTCTCTTATAAAAATGGCACAGCATTCTCTTGAGTGACAAAAGGCATGTCTTTTAGAAGAATGCCTTCAATCTCTAGCATTTACATCAGAATTCTTTTCAACAATGTATGGATTAACTGCAATGTGAGAAGTATGTATTATAGTCCCTCTATAGAAGCAATCAAAACCTCCAGATATTAGGTTACTTTGGAAGAAAAAAGGATTTCACAGGAAGCTACATCAGCCATCCACATGCTCTTGTATAATGCACACATTTTTGAATGACAGCTTTAGAGATTTCAGTCTGAAGGACTGGCAGAGATTCATCGTATCACACTTGGTGATGCGACTAATGATGATCGGTGATGCGGTGATGATGCACTTGGTTTTCTCTGAGTGTTTGTTTGTGTTAATTTTCAGAACAAAGATCGTGTTGTGGCAAATTTTCATTTCCAGTGTTCTTCACTGGAATTATTTCACAAGGCGCACCTTTCACTTCCTTTGTTATTCCAAGTGAACAGTAATCATGCAGGAAACTAAGAAACTTAGTAGGGAATACTGATAGTATTCACATACCTAAATATATACATGCCAAAAAAATAGTGGCCTAGGTTCTCAGCAGCAGGCTAAGGAATATTCAGTGTTGCTTGGCAGTGAACTAAAAAGCCATGCTTACATTTTCCTGATCTTGAGAAACCCAGATTTAAGAGAGTCACAGCTATGTACCCAACTTCCCAGCTATGAATCCAGGCTAGCAGAAGTTACGGGAGTGGGGTGGCACCTGCAGATCCTCCATATTGTAGAAATTCTCTATGCTTGAATCTGCCAGCTTCAGGATAGAACTGTGCTATGGAGCTGTACAAACTACACAACCATACTAGAAAATTGGACCAATATTTACAAACAGTTGATTTTTCAAATAAAAGCTAAATTTTCGACTTCTTTTTAATAAAATATAAAGAAAACTTGAAGGAGTCAGAGTGTTTTTGAGCAGAAGGGATATTTAGCTTTTGAGGGGGGGGTTCCCTTTAAAACACCAGGATTTTTTTTCTTCATTCTGATGGGAGGACTCCTGGAGAACCAGAGAACTAGAGTAAGAGCTTTCTCAGATTGCAGTTAGAAATAGGTAGCATTGCTTCTTTAATAAAGAGGGATTTTTTTCCTCAGGTACTTGTGAGAAATTTGATTTAAATCAGTATTTTAAAAAACCCAAGAGATTGAAATAGTCTGGGTAAAAGTTTTGTCTTAATTGTCTAATGTGCAGTCTCTTTCAGTCACCTGAAGGTTTTCATCATAAAAAACATGGTAGGCTGGTCTGGATCTTTCTAATAGAAGAAGTATTTATATTTACACTAAAGAAACAATTTTACAAATCACAAACCAGACATGACACATTCCCGTCTGGGTCAACATTAATTGAAACTAAATAACCAATTAATGCTAAGAAATGTCAGTAATGCTTCTATGAGGCATTTTGAAAGGATTACAACAAGAACCTACATGAATAAAAAGCTATGAATTTTAACTTTAAAAATGTATATTGAGAAAAAGTGGAAAATTTAGTCAGATTGAGGTACAAGACACTAAGCGTACCATGTTGCTGAAAAGAAAGATGTAAAATCACTAGCAAAAGTGATCAATAAGCCTGGAAAATTAAAAAAGAGGAAGTATGACTCCTGTTCAGGAATACATTTAAGCATCAACTTAAATTCATTTCTGTCAGCAATGTATGAACATATGTGCCTAATTTTAAACATGTACTTGAATTCTATTGATTTCACCAAAACTTGGATATACGTTTAAGTGCTTTCCTAAGTTGGGGGTGTAAGAGGTAGTACACAGCACCCAGTGTAATGCAGAGGGTAATTCAGAGTGGAATGGTTGTAACTTGAATATTGTCAATATTCAGTAGAACCTGTGAAAGAATGTATTCTAAGCTTTTCATTTCTTAGTGATGTTAATTATCATGGGAAGGTATTTTAGTATATATTTTTCAGTGCTTTATTTTAACTTAAAATTTGAGGTAGATATTTATAGATTTGCAGTTTTACTTTGTTTAACATATTAGTTTGGACCAATATTTACTTTTCAATGAATTAAGCTTTTGTTGAATTAATTTTCTCACTTTTCTTATTATTGCCAAGATTCTCAATGAGCATCTAAGTATCTACCACTTGCAACAAGGTCAATAGACAGTAGAGCTACCAACACTACAGCAGTCTTATAATTCTACTGTATAATAAATACAGGGATAAAAGCTAAAATGATTTCCATTCTAATTGGCATGTTTTGCAATTGAATGGTGTTGATTTTTTGAATAATTATTAAATGGTGATTTGCACAGCAGTCTCACAAGGCACTAAAGAATATCCTACCATTTTCACAATAGACCCCATCGCAGCAAAGCAACATCCTAGACAATGGACAAGAAGATATTTCTGCTAGTAGCCAATGGAATCCGTACCCACTTGGAAGACGGGATGTGCCACCAGAAACTATCACTAAAAAAGTAAGCAACATCAACATGACTCCGTAAAAGTGGACTCTGATATACTAACAGTTTTTTCCTTCCCTAGTGAAAATAATTGGTTCCAATGGGAACAGGATTGGGTACAGTATATTTGTAGGCTTAAAATTAGGCTTTAAATGATTTGGAAATCTATAATCCATTCAAATTAAGGTGCATATTTTCAGGCCCAATTGCAGTTGGGTTTTTTGGGGGTTGAGCTCTTTGCACATTATATATCTGCACATTAATTATATCTGCAGAAATCAATGCAGTGTTTTGAATGAGTAGCCATACACAAATCTCTCACGTACACAAAACATTGATACACCTATTTTTTCAAGTACAATAATTTAACATAAGAATTACTATGTAGAAATAGAAACTAGCTCAATGCCAGCTGAAAATTTGGCCATTGACAATGAACTACTCAGATTTAATAAGTTTTCATAAAACAGAAGAACAAAGTAAAATATTTTAAAATAAATTTTAAAAGATGCAGCAGTAATAAATTGTTCAATATTAAATTGTTAAACTGGCTCTGTTCATTTCATAGTCAAAGAAGTCACATCAATGGAAGTGAGTAAAACTCTGTTGAGTGAGTTAAGGCCAAAAGACAGAATGAACATGTTGACCAGTTATATGGTAATTTTACCATGCAATGGATTGTGCTGAAAATGCTATTAACATGATAATTACACTGTAAGTACATGCTATCAGCTGATCTGAGCCTTCAAGAGGCCGAGAAAACAATATACAGTTGTTTCCATCTTCTTAGCTATGCAGAGTAGGTTAAAAACCACTTATTTTGGATGTAAATGTGATAATTTATTCAATGAGTAATCTGTATAATAATGGCTGGAGAAGACCATATTTAGTCTGGAGAAGAGAAGGTTGAGGAGGGATTTGATAACAATTTTCAAATATGTAAATGGCAATTAGAAATAGGATGGAGATGGGCTTTTCTCTGTGGCTGTAAGGGACAGATGCAATGGCCTCAAACTGCACCAGAGGAGATTTAGATTAGAAATTAGGAAAAACATTTTAAACTACATGGATAGCCAAGTATTGGAACAGCATGCGTAGAGAATGTGTGGACTCCATCCCTGGGCATTTTAAAGAGCAAATTAGACAGATACTTGGCTAGGATAGTTTAGTCAGCAAGGTTCCTGCCTTGAGCAGGGTGCTTGACTAGATGGCAAGATGCCTTACTTCCTTATGATCCTAATATTTCTTAATAACCTAACATTTCCCTGAAAGGGTGGCTGGATGCTTTTCTCCTTTTAACTCGGAATGGTGTTCTAACATGGCATAGCAAAGTGGTGACTTCTGTATGGCATAGTGGGAGGAGCACGTGGTGCAGCATGGTACAGACAGAGGGGGGCAAGCCTGTGGTGCAGTGTGTGGCCTGTGGGCATGTAGCGCCACATGATGCATCCACTCAGAAGTTGGACAGCCCTGTGCAAGACCATTCAGCAGATTTCTGCCTCTGAGGCAGGCAACACAAGTGCTATAAATTCCTGTGCAGGATGTCTTCAGACCACATTTGGGACATAACTTGAAACAGATACAGTGCTGCTCATTTTCAAACACAGGTTCTGATCAGCTGGCAGCTGTTTAGTGGCATAATTTAATCTGGTGAGGATCTGGTTACTTGTCATTAAACCTGGCAACCAGTAGATCTGAGGTCCCTTTCTGGCTTTATTGTTCCAATATGATCTTATACAAATCACTTAAATTCTCTTTGAGTGTCAGTTTTCCAAGCTGTACAAGGAAATGTTCGTAATACCTACCTCACAACACTGTTCTGAAACTGAGTTAATCTATTTCTATAAAGAGTTTTCAAATCCTCAGATGGAAGGGCTTTTTTCTTCCCCTTTATTTTTTTTCAATAACTGCCATGTGATGGTTAGAAATTGAAGCATTCAAAATCCTCTTCTCTTTCTCAGTTGTTATAGTATCACTTTGAAACTGTATCTTTCTCTCAGTAAAATATGGAATTGTTGATATTCAAAGTCAACGGGATTTGATATAGACCATTCACGAAAAAAGTAGTGAAAATAGAAAGAAGATGCAGTATTCATTTCTTAATGGTCCCTGTTAATGCCACACAGGTGGTATTAGCAAGATGAATGGGTCCAGCTGTATCTATTTTAATGATGTGTTACATTGAGGTATGTAGAAAATACATTGGGATGTATTTTTGGCTCTGATAATGAGCATATTAGCTGTCAGAACTGTTAGAGAGATGATTAGCTAATGGATGGGAGATATTTTATTTTTGTGATGACAATTTATCCTTAAAAAAGTGTCCATCATATGTTTTTACAAATGATGACTTTTCAATCAGTTATCATTAATAGATATTTTTCCCTTTTGGCCACTGTAGACATAGTTTTACTGTATTTACTTCTACTAGTTCTTTGCTTTAGACCTAAGGACTACTAAGGGATTGTGCCGTTGTTCAATATTAATATCTTCAGATGACACACTCCTGTAGACCAGCCTGATTATGTCCAAAGAAACCGAACAGCTTCTTTATATATATGGATTAGGAACATCTAACAAACCTAGCATAAATTGCTGAGTTTGTGCTCTGAAGATGGCCAGTAAGAGAGCATTGTGATGTTTCATAGTGCTAGTAATATCTTAGTATCCCTTGAAATGTTCATTTTACTCTTTACTTTATGGCTAAGTTGCATGCAATTATTAATAAGAAACATTAGATCAATCTTGTTAGGAAATGTATAAATTTATTTTCAATTAATTTATTTTTAAATGTGTGACTCGAGTGTGAATGTAATTTATATGAATGAACAGAAATGTATATTGAAAAGTAAGCAAGTGTGCAACTTTACCATGTCAAGAATAGAGTAATGTACAAGCAAACCACATCTGTTAGGTCAGTCTAACTGAAAATATGAAAGACATCAAGGACTAAATAATTTAATCAGTGGCTCATCCCTTCTCTGATAGATATCAAAATGCCAAAGCAACATAAATTAAGTTTTCCCCATATTTTTTTAAATAATCAAATTTCTAAATTATACACTACTGTGATTCTTACCTGTTGCTAAATGTCTTTCCTGGGACAATTCCTTGACCATAACTAATCCACTAGGCTTTTGTTAGCCTATGATATAAATAAAAAGAGAGGGTTTTGCTACATAATTCTCACATAGTGAAACTCTATGGCCAATATTTATGTTTGGGGAAAATAGTATACATTTCATCCGAATGAAGAACTTAATACTCGGCATTTTTATAATGTGCTTCAAAGACTAATCCATCTTATTTAATTGTTATATGTTTTTACTTCAAGAGATTTCTGAACAGAAACATATAACGTGACAAAAGGAACAAAATATTTTCCTTTCATGAAACACGTTATTCATTTGATCTCCCTTTACAAATCCTTGCTGTTTTTAATCATGGTTGTTTCCAACTGTAGTCAAAAGGCAAACCTCTAACATTTTATTTAAGAGGTTTGCTTTTACTTGACTGTGTAAGTTGTAATAATTGCTTCTTTTCAGCTTCCTGAATTTCTGGCCTAACGGGTTACGTTACCCACAGGCAGGTAGCCATATCCAGACTTTGATGGGATCACAAAGTCTACAGCATCGGAGCCGAGAGCAGCAGTATGAGGGAAACATGAATAAAGTGACTATTCAGCAGTTTCAGCCACCACTGCCTATTCAAATCCCTTCTTCACAGAGCTCTCGGGCACCTCAGGCAGGACGGTGCTTAATCCAAACCAAGGGGCAAAGAAGTACAGATGGTTATCAGGAACAGGTGAGAAAATGTGTATGTAGATTCATATGCTGATACACAATTTATTTGGCTTGTTTCCCAATTAAACAGTAGCTAAAGGCAGAAGGCAAGGCAGGATGGCACCAAAGGACACCGATACACATGATGGTATCCAGCTGGTATCCAGCTTCAACGTGTGCTGGAGTGTGCTAATTGGCATACTCCAGCAGCCTCTGTGTCATTCAGCATCCCTGCATTTCTAAATGGCAGTGGGGGCACTTTAACTAAAGCTCAAATGTCCGCTTTCCATCTGGATACTTCTATTGTTTGGTAGTAGCCTATTTTACAAATGTACAATTGAGTGCACATGACATTGCTGGTGCTGTAATTAGAGTAGCTCTGACAGCCACCCTAAGTAATGTGCCCCCCTCAGAGCACATGTATAGACGTCCTTCAACTCTAACTGGGTCAGAGAGGCATGAGCTTTTGTAGGCAACAACCTACTTTGTCAGATACTATATAGCAGCTGAATAAAAAGGTGATTGGGAGCTGATTCTCATTCTGTGTAAGGGCTATTGGTTTTCAGGAGACCTGATTAGTCACTTCTGCCTATATGCTAATGCATGGACATGTGGATTCTGTATACCAGTGAGTCTGTTGAACAGTAAACAATGTTTAATCTGATATTACATGGAAGGAATACAACTTTGGATTCAGTTATGTTTAGAGATGCACCACTACATCAGTCCCATATTGTATCGGCACCAATATAAGGAAAAGTGATATTATTGGCAGTCAGCTTTTTTTTGGCTGGCGTGGCTGATATGGTCACTGATAAATGCCTTGTGCATGCATGCAGCCACAATGCATGCAGTGCAGCCACAGTGGAGGCGACCAGGAGTGCAGCCCAGCAGGTTGGAGAACAGTGTCTGGCTGGTAAATCTGTTGGGGGGGGGGAAGGGAAGGGATGTGGGGAAGGGGGCAGCTCGAGGCCCCTGCGGTGAGGGAGGGAAGGACTGGGGCTGGGGCTGGGGCAGGGGCAGGGGTAGGCGCTGCATAGCCCAGGTGGGGCAGGGCATGGGATGGAGTGCTACTACCAAGTAGTGTTAGTACCCAGGCAGAAAATGGACATTTCAGGAAGTGGATACATATTTTTGATTCTGGGGATAAATAAAAAGAGTGAAATTGATTTAAAGCCCTTGAGACCTTTCCAGGAGTGCCTGAAGACATTGATCAGCAGCATGATCAATAGTTCAAACTATGTCCATTCAATTTTCTAGTATTTGTATGTGTAACCACTGTAGAAAAGAATAATTTTTCTGTAGGACATGAAGATATCTGCATTAAAATCTATTTTTAGTAATGTATACATATAACTAGGGGTGCACTGACTGGGATTTTTGGGGGCTGATACAGATGGCCGATTCTTAATGAGCCATAGCAGCTGATACTGATCCAATTGTCAATATGCAGCCTGGCAGCCTGGAGCATAGTGTCTGGCTGGAAAGTCTGTTGTGGGAGAAGGGGGGAGTGGGGAGGGGAAGGGGCATGGGGGGCGCAGATTGAGGTCCCTGCAGGGAGGGACAGAGTGGGGCAGGGCGTGGGACAGAAGGGGCTTGTTCAGGGGGTACAGGGAAGGGGGACAGCTTCTGCTGCTACTCATACCCCAGGAGGGCATGGGGGGCATGTGTCCCTGGATCTGTGTATGGGGCGAGGTTGGGCTGTGGCCGCTGCTGTAGGCTGGGGCCAGGGCTGCTCTGAGCTCTTCCCAGGGGGGAGAGAATTATGGCGGGGGGGCTACAGCTCCCCCCAAATTTGCTATAGCTCTGCTGCCAGAGCTGCGTACCTGGAATGCAGCCTGGCCCAGTGCTCCTCTGCCCCCCCGCCAGGAAAAGCCCAGCACTGGCCCCCACTCTGCACCCCCTGGACAAGTTGCAGCTCTGTCCCATGCCCTGCCCCTGCCCTTGCCCCAACCCTGCTCCTCCCCCTCACCACGGGACTTCGATCTGCAAGGTAGTTATCATACAGTAAAAAGCTCCAATCAGGTATAAAGTTGGACCTTGAAAATATGTGGTAACTTTAAAGCTGGTTGCTATTGAGCCTTAATTTGCACATGTAGTAAGGTCTTTTCTGCAGCTGGGAGCACTAGCAGCTAACAGGGCTTTCAGCTACAGGGGTGAATCATGTCCAGCATAAAACCCCTGAGCCCCAGAGATTGTAACTGCTGCAATCCCCAGGTCTATGGGGTGCGTGGAAGCCCTGGACTTTGGGGATCATGGCTGTCTTGATCCCCAGGGCCCTGGGAGGTGGGAAACCCTGGGGCCCAAGGATCACCATGGGTTGCCCCAGGAGTGCGGGAAACACCAAAGGATGACAGCAGTCCTTCATCCCTAGGGGTTTCACTGCAGCCCTGGGGCAGGAGGATCATGTGAGGTGCCCCTGTGCCTGGGAAGTGTCCCCATACCTGGGAGCCCCTCACCTGAGCTGCATCGGGCTCCTAGCAGTGAAAGCTTGCTTCTTGCTTCCACCAGGGGAGTCCAGTGTATTGGGCTTCCTCTACACTGGCAATAAGACACAATAGGATCCAATGTGCAATCTCACAATTGCACCTCCTGCCACGCATGTGTGGCATGGCAGGAAGTGCAATTGTGTGAATTGCACATTAGATCCCATCACTGCTTTACCTGCATGCATAGAGGGGGTCCAAGAAACAAGAATTCTCATTGCTGATATCTTTCACTGAACCAACTGCATGCTTCAGATGGGCGTAGGCAAGCTTTCAGGTATTGCAGTAACCATCCTCAAGCCTTGCATTCCCATTTGTGGCATGCATAACTTTCAACTTTGAGCTGAAGCTTGTTTTCAGGGAGCTGTGTCCATTGTCTGTATTTGGTCTTCCCCATTGCACACACAATCCAGCCACCTTTGAGTTCCCTTATAACCACAGAAGGGACAGGGGGATCAAATCATATGCAGGGTCCTCAACATTTTTCCGGCTAGTTTCTTTTATTTTCTCTTTTGGGCTTCTTTCTTTCTGGTTAAACAGTTAACACATGTTTTCTTTAGCCAGAAGAATGAAGAAGTGATAATTCCAGCATCAACTTTGAATGTCTCTTTGTCCGACTTCATCAGCATCTACCTTCCTGGTGTTGTCTGTTTAGTATTGCCAGAGATCTCTGTGTCCCCCTGAGGTTTGAGTTACAGATTTCTTCCAGCAATACATAGTACCACATTTCCAGGTCCCACTAATTTGACACAGGAATACCACCTCCCCTCAGGCAGCTAATCAGTGCTGGCATGCTGGCATTGCCATGGCATCTCGGAAGCAGCATTAAAGTACCAAAGTTCTTCCACATATAAGAAATGTCCTATTTCATGCAAAGTGATATCCAGGTTCTCACTCCCTGCTTTGTTCCAGAGGGACCTACATTTGGTGCTGATGCTTACTCTCATGGAAGCACTGCTGAGGTTTCCCTTGGTGGAGCTAGTTTTGGCATTGCATACGTGGCACTGTTAAACCAACAATGAGTACATTGGTAATGATGAGCTCCTAATCTTTGCATGGCGGCATCCAGAATCTTCATAGGGAGAGGCACAAAGATTGGAACTCTATTTTAAACCTTCAAGTGTATCTGTCCACTAGATTAGAGCGTTCCAGATTATGAAAGAGACCTTGACCCACCAGTCCATGCTGTAGGGTAGAAATATTGATTGCAACAAATTTTGCAGAAGCCAAAGGTAAAATTGATGTGATGTAAACTTAATTTGATTACTAAAGTTTATGAACCATTAGAGCATGATACCATTGAGATCCCCGTGGATTGACCTAATTTAGCAGTGCAGTGTTGACACAATTGAAGCCAAAGCAGTAGGTAAATACTTTAATCCATTCACCTGAAGTAGATGCCATATTTTCTTGCACATTTGCTTGCATATTTTTACATGCCCCCCCAAAAGGAAGCACATTATTTTTGAAGAATGTAGACAAAAATATTTTTCCAGTCATGGCTTTTCATGAAGACACTGTATACTACAAGATGATTGCCAGCTTCTCTCTTCCTGCCAGGAAACAGAATAGGGTACGGTCCAGTATGAGCTCTTTCATAGCTGTTCTCAAATTGGCCCGTTGTTTGCAAGTTTTATAACATAATAATGGTATGGGGAACATGTGTTACTGTAGTGGGTGTCACCTCAGTATGCTATATCCCCCCTTACCCCTCATACCCTTGCACTGAGAGCTATGCATATTTAGCTTGCAGAAAAGACAATTAAGACATGATAGTGCTTGTTAAAAATCTGAAGGGCTGCCATAAAGAGAAAGAAGACCTTGCTATGAAGGGTAGGACAGGAAAAATGGCTTTGAATCACAGAAAAATAGATTTAGATTAGATATCAGGAAACTCTTGTATACTGTTGAAACAGTAAGGTAAACTGCCAAGGCAGTTGTTGAATCTATTCATTGGAAGTTATCAAGAAGAGGCTTGATAAGCATTGGACAGGCATGATTTAGAAGTGGTATTCTAGCATTTGTGCAGGGGGTTGGACATGATGACCCTTGAGGGTCCTTTCCAACTTTGTGATTCTGTGAGTCTTCATCCAGTGGTTTGGTTAAGCATGGTTCCATCTTTCTTCTGCCTAAAAGATTTAAGATATCTGCTTGTTAGTCATCTAGAGTGGAATCTGTAGACAATCTCTTGAAGATGAAAGAATAATTACCTTCCCTTCAGGAACTGTGGATCTTGTAGATGTGGACAAATACCAGAACCTGTCTTTTATCTTTTTTAGTTAAAATCCCAATACTTGAGATTCTTATTTGTAAAGGAACTGAGTGACCATTGGGGCTTCCCTGCCACTTACGCCTTCAGCTATGGTGTTCATGAAAGCATGTAAATAACTGCATGCTCACTTTAATTTTAGTGGTTCAGTAAAATTGTACACGGTCAGTAGAGATGCAGCTGTACAGTTGCCATAGACATCATTGAGTCTTGGTAGTTTGGATTGAATGTGGTAAATCCATTCATAGATGCTAGGGTTGGAAGGGACCTCAATTGCTATTGCTTCCAGATTAATGGATGTTTATCTTCTGGCTGTGGTATGAATCATTACTTGATCCTGAATCATCTTAAGGTATTGTTCTGACTTCTAGATTTTTTAACATTTGGGATTTTATTATGAGGTCTTTCTAGTGGCAGAGATTGAGATTTCATCTTCAGCCCTTTACATATCTGGGGCAGCATTGTCATTCACTTAGTAGTTACCTTTGTTTGTGACTTTAAATACCTGCATTGTCTTCATGACTATGCCAAGGGAATCTGTATTTCTTTGGCAGTACATTTGGTTGGGCGGTGACTACTACAAGAATGGGTTGATGTGTTTATTTAGTTGCGCTATTAAGTATTCCTTCTAGTAAGATTAGGATCTTGTTTCTCAAAGCGTTTGGAGCTTCTAGTCTACTGTTTATCTGAATATAATCTGAACTATATACCTGAAAAGAAGACACTTCTCATGCCCACTGTCCAGGCTTGATATGAGGTACAGGACAAATGGCCAGTGATAGCCCCTGTGGGAAATGTGACTTGGTCTTTGCTCATAAATCCTCATTTCCTAGTTTCAAATCATTTCTGTTTCCATCTTGAACAGATTGTGGTTTATTTCCTTAAATCTCTGTTACATACCTATTCATATTTATCTGATGTGTATACGTACATCAAAGGTTGTCAACCAGCTCCAAGGCCAGAATTCTGATCTCGTCATGCCAGCCTTCTGATTTTTTAATAGAACTTAAAGCTGTTTCTTGTAGACCTCTCTATACTTTAGAAAAAGATTGTTTTTCTTTACAGGGGCCTTATGTGAAAAAATAAAACAGCTCACTCAAAACTCCCTCTTAATTGCCATCAGGATTTGACAGTTGGCAGTGTTTGCAATTCTTTGCCACCTAAAACACTTTGTCCTTCTGGACAATTGTGTTTGCTCATCTCCCACGCATGGGAATATGCAAAGACCATTCATAAGAAAAAGTGGTTACATATGAGTAATTGCTGTTCTTTGAGAGTGCCAACATGCATATATTCAAGCTCCCAGCCAGCTTCCCCCACTCTTCAGACTCTCTTAGGTGAATAATTCTTAAAATTAAGGAAGGTACTGAAGGATGGCTAGGACCACTTGCCCTATTATAGTCTCAGACCATCTCTAAATTGCAAACTAATCATCCCTGTCAAGGACTCCATCAGATACTCTCTGCTGCTCATCATGTGCTGCCCCCAACCCCTAACTGGAAGCAGTGTAGCTCCATCAGTATGGTGTTGAAGGTGAGATAGTTAGCACTGTTGACTGTGCCAAACTACACAGACACAGTAGCACTGCTTTAGCTGGGGGATGGAGGGGGAAGACAATGTATACAGGGCAGCAGAGTATGTGAGGATTTCACTGTCGTGCACAGGAAGTCTAGATATGCTCTCAAGATCCTCTGCAATGAGAGGGAAGGGAGGAGTGACCTAATAGATATTGTTTGCTAGAAAAATTCTTCAGCTGTATAGCACTTCAAGTGAGAATAGAAGAGGCAACAGTTCCTTGAAGAATACTGACATCTTTCTAATCACAACTCCTAAAAAAAATAAAATATATGAAAGGACAAAGGCTATTAAGATTATTGAAAATATGTATCACGTAAATATACTATCGTCAAAGAGACGCACTGAAAGAAAATGAAATAAAAGCATGAAAAAGGTAAAACCACATAATGAAGGAATCTGCAGATATTCTGAAGTCTTCAAGAAATAATAAAAAAGCAAGTTAATGTGTTGATCAGATACTTGGAAAACCTCAAACTAGAAGACTGCAAGTGCAATATTAAATAAGGGGATCGACCTGCTATTAAAGCTAAAGGTTTTCTTTAGACTATTTGTGAATACAGAATAGAGACATTTGACATCTTAACCACAACTGTGGAGAGGGTTTTAAAGTCATGTTTTGTTATAAAAACCTAGATACAGTGAAACAGGATCTGGAGGGAAAAAATTAACAGTGCAGTTCAATTCAACATATAAGTAAGTCTAAAATCTGCCCACATAGATACATATGCATGTAGTTCCCATTGACCTCAATGCATGCTGTGTGTTGCAAATTTAGCCAACGTACGACTTTTTGTCAACTAAAAATGACTTGTTAGCTCTGGAAAGAGAAACAAGAAAGGTATGTGAAAAAGGGGGAAGAGAGCAATATGTGTACAGAAAATTAGTACAGATGTATAAATATTATGTACTTAAAACCCACAAAAATATCACATTTTTATACCTTATTGCATTAATAATTTTAATGTTTTGATATACTGTGCAACTCTGGTATTTTATAATGAATGAAAATTTATCAGGAATGGACACAACTGTTTAGAAGACTCGCTTTAACGTTGGCATTCGATTATCTTTCCATATCTTTTTAACGTAGTTTTGTGTGAGAATAGAAAAGAATCCTGGCCTGGGATTTAGTATAAGTGGTGGAATAAGTGGACAAGGAAATCCATTCAAACCTTCTGACAAGGTAAGTTATACATTTGTCACTATTTGCTTTTATTTTAGTGCGCCAAAGTTCTCAGATGTAAGAATGTAACTTTCTCATAGGGTTCCTTGGTATAAAACTTTATTCAATATGTGGCTTTGGTTAATGGATTTTTCACTCTCATTACAGAAAAGTAATCAAAATAGAAAATGCATGAAGTAGCTGGTTTTTGTTCCTTATATAAAATCAATCTTTCCAGATTCGGTACTTTGGAAAATGTAAACACTTCTTCAAATTGTTGTAACCTATTTATTCACAAAATGTAAGGTCTTTATCCAATTCTCATTGGAGTTATTCAAAAATGGTTCATTGACATCAGCAAGAGCTGATGGGTCTCTAAAATCCAATAGTATTTTACAACAAAATTAATTAGAGGTTTAGCAAGTATGATTTATGAGAAAAGGTTGAAAGAACTGGGATTATATTAGGCTGGAGAAGAGAAGACTGAAGGGACATTTAATAACAGCCTTCAAATACCTGAAAGGTGGTTATAAAAATGATGGTGACAGGCTATTCTCTGTGACCATAGGAGATAAGACAAGGAGTAATGGACTTAAATTGCAGCATGGGAAATTTAGATTAGAAGGACTTCTCCCTCTGAGGGTGGTTAAGCATTTAAACAGATTACCTGGAGTGACTGTGGAATCTTTATCCTCAGAAGTTTTTAGGAGTATGGGATGACTTGAATAGGCATGATCCTGTCTTGAGCAGGGGGCTGAAATAAATGTCATACTCACACTTCCCCCTCCTTGCAATTTATCTGTCTTCCAGGCAGATTACTAATTGTTGGAATGCTATAAATTAATATGCCTTTGGGAATTAGTTATTTGAGGCTTTTCACCGATAAAACTCAGAAATTGCTGCAGGTGTAGTTTAAGTATTCCAAAACCATGATAACATTCTAGTCAGCAAAAGGAGAACAAGAATGCTTAAGAGTTGAGGGTTATATCAAGTATAGATACTCTGGAGTAAAAAGTTGTCTCTGAATCAGTCTGTAATTTGTACTAAAATAAATTGAGGTTTGTTACTAATAGAAAACTACAGATTTTTACTTTATAAACATGGTATGTTCGTTCTTAATATTTGACTAGCACCATCACACCTCCTCACAATCCAAGTTCAGAAAGCTCAACAAATTGGATTGAACCTGTTATTCTTTTTAATCCTTAAGTGAAATCTTAGATCCACAAATACATTTATAAAAATAATTTCCCTGTCAGTTTGCACTAAAATTAAGAGCAGAATGGATGTTCATGGAAAATGCAAAATGCTTTTGAAAATATCCCTTTAGTTAATTCACAAATTGTGTCACTTTGTATTACTAATCTCTGATTTTGGATGTTGGGGAGTAGATCATTATAGTCTCGATGTATTTGAACATATAGCATATATATGTGAACATATGGTACCTAAAATGTATTGGATATCCTGCCATAAGGTTCAGGAATTGTCGAGTATTCTTTCCAGTTTCATTTATAACTATTGTAAATATGACTTTATTTTACGTTTCCTTATGTGGCTTATAATTAAATACCTTGTCACTTGTTTTCACATTTGAAATTCTTCATATTTTCACTGAAAAAAGAAGTCACATTCCATCATGAATATGTCTACATGAGTAGATCGATCCTGTAGCAGTAGTATGTAGCAAAACTATAAACATGCATTTTTTTCTAAGAGTTTAGCAGCCAAATTTTCAGTTAAACCGGTGAAACAGAGAGCTAGACTGTGGGATATGATTCCATGTCTGTATTGTTTGTTTTCACAAAAGGAATGAATTATTTTATTTTTTCCCCGAAGCATTACTCTTTAATTCTTCCATGCTGCTACATCAGATCTTTTAAGTGCTTTTTAAAATACTTCTGTCATGGTTCATATATTTACAATATATTAAAAGCAAGAACAGGGCTCAACTACACTGTAATCCTACAATCACAATAACTGGATATAAATATTTTATACCATTTTTTTTTCTGTCTACGAGTGGACTTATCACCAAGCTAAAAATATTCATCTTCATATTAAATACAAATGAAAATGAGATGTACTCTTGGGTTATCACCAGATGCCTCAGGAGTGCTTTGACTGATGGATCTATAATGCCACTAACCATCAGCCATTGTAAGCAAGTGACCTCTTCTTGCTCTATTTTAATGTCTTGGTTTCATATGCATCTTGCAGCTGTTTTAAAGGGTTTCAGCTTGTCAACTATATGCCCAGATAAACTAGCTGTTTATGCATGGATTGCAAAAACATTTCCAGAAGTAAGGGCTGCATCTTCCCTTGGCTTGCAAAGCACTTCCCATCCATTTGCATTCACTATAGCAAGTAATACTGGCAAATAAAAGGACTTAAAATATTTTACTGTCAGATAAAAGTACTTAAACAGTTCTAATGTAACTTAGTAGTTGGAAACAAAGAAGAGTCTTGCCCCATCTAGACCATCATAAAGAATTCTGTGTCACTAGAGGCCTATAAAGTCTGAGAATCACTGTCTCAATTGTTAAGTAATTCTATCTCTACATCAAATAGAAAAACCTCTGTATACTAGCGAAGCAAAACTCACATTTCTATGGTTCTGCTATATCAAAGATGAGGAAAAAAATTACTAGAGCATTCCTTGCCAAATATATACAACCCCTTTACAAAGCTAATAACTAGACATAGGTGGTTAGGAAACTTCCCTAGAACAAGGTTTATATCCCTTGTTTCAATCAGAAGTAGAAGCAGGGACTTGAATCTTGGGTCTTCTGCATCTAAGAGGAGGCCCCTGAGTCCCAGGTTATTAGCAGTTCTTGGATGGCTTGTTTCTCTGTCATTTTGACCAGAAATTCTGTCCTCGACCTTTCCTGAAGTTTCATCACAACCAGTCCTGTCTTATAAAAAGCACTATTTATGACAAAATGTAGATGATAACTAGCCTAAAAAATAAAGATTTGAGCACCTCAGTTCTGCAATTATTTTTAAAAGGAAACTTAATTTTTTAAGAGAATGCTACTTGCAGACAGTACAACTTAATGCTTTGATGCACTAATTCACCCTTTCTAATTCACCATTAGTGCAACTAATTCACTTTTCTAAAAACACCGTGTCCTTATAGTGATTGAACAAGTGCTTTCCCCAAGAGTGAAAAACTAGAGAAATATATACATCATAGGATGAGAGGCACCTCACTCATATTTCAAAAACATGGATTCAGAAGCAGTATCCTAGTGCTTAACTCTTTTCCTGCTTTCTGGACAGTATTTTTTAAAATAGTCTGGTCTGTTCAATCTCCTTTTTGTATGAGCTGCCCAAAGGTCAGTTCCTAGACTAACTGCAGAGGAAGGTTTAACAATGTGTACATCTAAGCATGACAGAGAGAAGACCCCAAGATGTCAGTCAAACTTAATGAAAATATTTAGGTAGAACCAGAGAAACTGTTGGCTGACAGATGAAGAAAGATAACAAAACGGAAGATTTCATGAGGGATGGGAGGAACAGAGAAGTAACAGGAAACATGAGAACCAGTTCTGTATTGTGAATCCATCTTGTAAGTGCAATCATATAGAGCCCAGATGCTAGGCAAGACAAGCTGGAGACACTTTCCTTCCGTCAAAGAGTTAACCATGTTAATGAGATGAGTAGAAATAGCAGACTGAACTTTGCCTGAGACAGAAAAGGCAATGAGCTACAGAAAACCTTGAAATCTACAGTGGGTTCACCATGAAGTAAAGTTATAATTACAAAAACTCTTCATGTTTTAATGGCAACAATATAACCGATCTGAATCAGAAACTTCTACAGTTCCAAATAGGCAGAAAGAAGTTTGGATGCACAGTAAAAACAAGGGTTAAGGATTACAGAAAAAGAGACGTGTTTGGATTTTAGCAAGAGAAAGAGAAAAGCAGAGAGTGGTCATGCAATGCTTGCTCAGAAATTGCATTTCAATTGCTGGGTTTCCTTAATGTGCCTGCCTTTTTGAAATTCTTAAATCAAGATCATCTTTTTCATTTAATATTTTTCCCCCTTGTGAATTTGTTCACTTATCAGACACAAAATGCAAAAATAACACCCCCAACCAAACAAAAAACAATTTCACAAACAATAAGGGTGGTGTTTCACTGAATCAGAAAAAGGATGTTTTTTCCCCTAATTAAAATCAGGGAACATCCTGCATAAATTAGAGTACAATTAACCAAGTGGTTGGATGGATGTCAGGAAATTACTGTATTGATCTTTTAGACTATATTTAATAAGAGTCAGCCTTGTAATGTTCTTTATGCAAGCTTATTTTATGCATACTGCCAAGTACTTGCTTCATAGAACAATATTTCACTGTAGTTTGAGCCTGTAGTCTTTGGTCTCCATCAGTTTATGCAAATCCATATAAAGCTTTTAGACTTGTCATGGGATAAAAATTACTGATGGGGAAAAATAGTTTGAATAAATCTTTAAGGGATTGTTGGATAATTGGGGTAAATTCTACCAGGTGTATTCAGTAAGGCTGAATACTGGGCGAGTTCCAGATTATTAAAAATAAAAATACACTATAATATATTTATAGTTCAATGTCCTGCTGTAGGAGCTGGACTGATCATTTTTAGTGACTTAATTTAGAAACACACATCTCTAAGCATAGTTGAAAAGTAACTGGCATTTTCTCCACTGTTGCAACTTGGTGAATGGGATCTTGTAGACACCACATTGCCATAGTTCATGGGATCATTGCTGATGTCCCTCCATTTACAGTACAAAATATCAAACAAACCTTTAGCTTAGGTCTTCATAATAGAATCCTAACCTCTGTTACTTCTGACTTATAGGGTATCTTTGTTACTAGGGTTCAGCCTGATGGACCAGCATCCAACCTGCTACAGCCTGGTGATAAGATCCTTAAGGTAAGAGGGAACTACATTTCATGTTTATAATCTGATTTCAGTTCTAAATCAAATTCGCACTGCTCACCTGTAAGAAGGTATTTTTCCAGTAGCAGTTAGTTTAGATTTTATTTCTCTTTTGTGTTGTTCTTCACTTCATTATTTAATTTATTTTATAATACCTTTTGAAGCTTTTCTCATAGGTAAAGGGAAAGAAGACAAACTAGAGTGGAAGTGTAGAGGGCATGTAGAAAGGAGAGGGATTGTCTCAGTGACTTCCTCCCTCTAACTACATACTGAAATTGAAATATTTCTTTTTATTAAATTTCTGAGAGCAGGGAGGGTTTTACAGTAAGAGGGAATGAGTCCAAGAAGCATTCACTATGTTTTCTAGCTTTGGCTTCCTCAGAGAGGAGATGAAGTGCAGGCACAGGAGGAAGAGGAGCTAATGGCAGCAAAGCTCTTAGGAAGGAATGGCAGTGTAGAGTTTTGTTTGGGTAGAAAGTCTGTTGCCAGGCATGGCTCAGACTATAGGTTTATATTCTGAACCTATAAAGTCTGGAAATGGTGACCTTTCTCCCACCCATAGGTTCAGAGTGCCCCTTTTGGTGACAAGATGTGATCTCAAGAGGAAGTTTGCCCTCCCATGTATTTTTCACTTTGGTCCCTGATTTATGTAAAATAACAGGCCCATGTTATCACCTTTGTCTATGTACAATACACATACAAAGTATTTCTAGGGAACAACTAACAAATTAAAGATCCCTCTTTGTTGTGACCACCATTCAGTGCAAGTACTTGGGTAAAAAACCTAAAGTAATACTGTACATTGGTTTGCACAATGTCCAGTTCTGTTAAATGAATAGGGTAAGGGTCTCCCAAGGAAAGAATTTGTCGCTGATGATGCTCTTCACTCAGCTCTTCAGAGCAGAAATCAAAGGTCCGTTAACAGATGTAGACTTGTGATTGCAAGCTAGTGGCATGATGTAGATAAGAATCTATACTACACTTAAACCATATTGAGTTATATAGAAACCCAGGTATTGAGTGACAACAAATAGAAGAGTTGCATATCCGTTGCCTTTAAATGCAAGGCCAATACAGCTGTTCTGAGATGATAAAAAGTAGTTTTATCCATGTCTTATTAAATGGTTTACTCTTTTTAGTACTATTAGCATATGCGATGATTTTTTTTTTCTATCTCATCAGGCTGCTACTTGCATAAAATAATAACATTATGCTGTTTCATTCATTTATTCTTTGTATATTTCTTTTATGTGAATGAAAGAAAGGATTTCAACATCTTATTAAGTGACTGACAATGCAAGATATTTATGGTATTCACATTTTATGCTGGTATAAATAACACAATGAATTCTGCAGTCATAGTTTTACATAGAAATGTAACTGCAGTCCTTTTTCTCTTCATTGTTGAAACATTTTTAAATGCACACATTAAAAGGGATAGCATCTGTTCTGCTTGATAACAGCACCTTTTGAGTGGCCCAATGATAAACTTCCAGATTTTGAAAATGCCAAGATCTTATTTGACTGGACCTCTTAGAGACAACTTTTCTGTTCTGACCCAGGCAGAGGAAAGGCAAGATGTCCTCAGTGGGGTGTTTCAGACATTCTCCATTGATTTAAAAAACAAATAATTTTGTGCCTCAATGTAATGGAAAGGGAAAGCATGTTCCACTATATATTTTTTTTATAGAATCCTGGAAGGCAGTACTTGAGCCTGGAAAATAAATTGCCACTGGAAATCAATTGTACTTTTTGGCGGAGGGCAGGGCATTAGTAACAGGCATTGAACCCACCTAAACTTGATTCAGGGTTGAGGATCACTGGTTTGCACACTTGTATTGGAGAAATCTCTATACTGAGGAAATTTGCAAACACCATTGCCACATGCTTTCTAACCAAGTTGGTCAGAATGCTTGTTTTTTTTCAGGGAGCCTTATGCTAGAAAGAAGACTATTGAATTCAACAGGTTCTGAACCATTCTTTATTGTTGTCAATTTGTTTGCATTTGATATGTTTTTATGAATTTATGAACACCATACTGCTGAAACCATTTGAAACCATTACGTGATCATCCCAAAAACAGCTGTAAAACAAGGAAAACACCTAAGAAATCTAAATTAGATTTGGAAATAAGAGACACCTAGAATTACATATTTGGAGTATTGTCAAACTGTGTTACATAAGCAGGCAAGGAATAGTACAAAAATGAAAATGGTAAGAATCTTGCCTGCAATTGCAAGCAGTGTACAGAGATGGGGGGAGTATATTTTTAGTCAAGATTTACCATTCCAGCCTTCACCGGTTTCCTGACTGTTATGTGAAATGATTTCCCTTGATGCCACACAACAGGTGCCCTTGCTTAGGAGTACTCACTGTGCAAAGAGCTAATAGCATTGAGTTACCTTTGATAAACAATGTGTCACCAGCGTAATAAATTGCTTTGTCCTTCCTAAAGTCTAAATTGGTTGACACAGCCCTCTTTAGATTCAAAGTGACCTGAGATTAGGAGGTATGGAAAGAAAGCTGGCAATGTAAGACCAACAGTATAAAAATGGCATAATAATATCCGCTCCCAACATAGAATTATTTACAACGTTTCAGTAATCTGGTCTTAACGTTTTCTTTTATGCATCAATAAACACTAGTTTTCATTTTAAAGTAGAATGAAATACTGGAAAGCTAAAAGCAGGTTTATACAAAATAAGTGACAGTGAAATTTAAGAATAAATTCACCTGCAACTTCAGATATATCATTTTAATGCTATCCCTCCTGCAAGGGTGATTGCTTGGTAACTGAAAAACAACACAGATGGTTCAAATACCAGTCTAATTAATTATACATTTTATAACTCTGGTCTCATTTGAATACAGATGCTCTATTAATTATGATTACTCTGTTGTCAAGTGGGGAACCAACTAAAAGAAAATATTTATTGTACCTAGTAGACTGCAAGGTCTAACTATGCAATTCATGGTAACAGTCTAAAACCAATTGCCCATAAGCAGAGCACGGACGACTGTGGTGCATCCAAGTCCAGGGTAACTGTTTCATTTGTCTATGTCTAGTCCACAGTAAGTGAAGCTAACTGCAGGAGTTTATCCTGAATGAAACAAGGAGTAAATTTAACTGGAAGTAAGAAATAAAAAAAATACAGTTGTTTTCTTTCAGTGGAGCATTTTAGCAAAGTTTACCTACTTAATAAAATAGAATTGTATATTGGTGAATTCCTTTAACCTATTTATTCTCAACAGTCCTTTAGTTCCTTATTAACCTACCGGCACTGTCATGTATGAGCTTTCACCATTAAGAAGGGCTCTCACGGGGGAATAACACCCCCCACTTATGTAAAGCTTAAGGACTTCATGGCACTTCCATGCACTCCAGTATGATGGTGGTAGATTTTCAACAGGTGTCTGAATATACAGTAAAAGTTGTGTTAACCGGCATTTTAGTAACTGGCACTCTCTACTAACTGGAATTTCTGGCCGGCCAGCTGGATGAAGGGGCGGGGAAGCTCATATTTGGTGGCTGCCGTTGGCACCTACCACCCTGTGCTGCCACCACTCTGCTTGAGGCTGCCACTGCCATCTCCCCCTCTCCCTACTCCGTGTCCAACTGAAAACCCCTGCCTTAAGTAGCCATCATTTTTAGATTACTGGCACCCCTCATTCCCTACTCATGCTGGATAACAGAGCTTTTACTATAGTACTAATCTCCAGCCTCCATAAAATGTTGTGCCATAATATTTTGTCATATTTGCTATGTTCTGATGGAAATGATCCACACTGCAGTTTATTTTCAGAAATTAAGTGTACATTTCTCATTAGCCTGTGTCTTACAGTGAAATATAAATAAGCTCCTATCACCACTCTAGCATTGCGAGGTACAGGCCATCCTCGCCATTCGCAGGAGATACGTTCTTGTATTCCCTGTGATGGCAAAATCCATGAATAAGGCACTGCGTTCATGAATGCCATCTGTGTTCATGAACTCAGTGCCCCCAACAGCTGGTGGAGGAGGCATGACTGCTCTGGTGACTGCGGGAGGATGGCAGAAGGAGCCCGGTGGCAGTGGAAGGAGTCTGGCAGCGGCAAGTGTGGAGCTCCCGGGGAACTCCTTCACGTGTATTTAAGAAGCGGGTTCAGCATTCATGAATATTTGAAACTGTGAATGCCGAACCTGCAAATAGCGAAGGTTTCCTGTATATTTAAAGTTATGTATGGTCCCAACCCCTTCATACAAATATTCCCAGTGACTTAAATAGGAGACTATACCTGGAATGTTCAGTGCTGACGTGACAAGGCTCCTGCCCTAACTTGCTGCCTAGTTCTGACCTCCTCACCCATGCTTCCAGACTCTGGGTCCCCCCTCTCATGTTTTCTGTCACCTGCCATGACTCGATGTTACAGTTTTCTAGGGAGACTGTCCCCAGGAGGCGGATGCAGGTTTTGGGATAGGTCCTTGTCTGAACCCAGACTCTTCCTGGCCTCAGGTCACTTTTAATCTGGCTGAATCCTGTTGCCTGGAGTCCACTGCACCAGGACCCTAGGTTTTCAGGCTCCAGCTCTAGTCTCTTGCAGGCTCTGGGCCACCTAGCCCCAAAGCATGCCCATTGCAGGCATGAGTTCTGAGGAATTATATTCCTCAATTTGCTGTCAGATATGCAGTCCTTACACACCAGTCTTCCCTCTGGACATATTTAGACTCCTCCCTGTACTTAACAGCCCAAGATTGGGAGCACTCTGAGCAGGCCCAGTGGCCTCCGATCTGCTTCTTACAGCCATTCTAGTTCTTCAGTCCAGGTGTAAATTAAAAGCATGGCTGTCTGTTCCCAAAATATAAAGCTCACAAAACACAAGCTCCCCTTTTGGGGTTAATCTTACCTTTGGGAGTGCCAGTGCTAAAGGCTTAAGGTACTAATCTTGTGTTGCTCGTGGTGTAGGGTCTGTTCTACCTTTCTATGGCACAGAGTCCTTTCTCTCAGGCAATCCAGACTAGCTCATCCCTGGAGCTATGTCTCTTGTGGCTTCTACCACCAGACTGCCCCTTCTAGACCAAATCCTAGGCTTTTGAGCCACTGCCTGGGTCACCTAACCCTCTACTTCCACCCTAGGCCTGCCATCATCGCCTACACTTGGGGCTGGCAGCCTTCTTATTTAAGGTGCCTTTTTGCTAGTAAGTCTGTTAATGGGGCTGGGATGGCCAGCGGGTCTTGGGCTCCCTCCCCCTCCCCTTCATGGACCAGACTTGTTGGACTGGACCTACAAGAACTTAAGCTCAGAGTCTATCACTCTTTCTCATGCTGAATAGTCCTTTGGTTTTTAAGAGCTAGGAATGAGAAAAACTAGCATGAAAGGGTGTCATAGATCTACTCAGTAATGTTTTACTGCTATATTTTAATACTTGTTTTAATTTTTAAATTAAAAATATAGGTGATAGATCAAACTAATATTACCTAATCTATAGTGCTTGCCATTACATTCTTATCATAAGAATTCTTTCAGAAAAATCACATGAAGCTATGCTAGCCACAATTTGAGGACAATAGATTGTGTCCTCATTATGTTACTGTCAAACTCTCTTGTTTAAGCATATTTCCATCAGTTTCAAAAGATTTCATTAACAGGTTGTGACTATCAGTATATAACAGGAAGGAGTTCTGTTCATTCAGAATTCACTTTATACTAAAACATCTGTTGAAATTATATTAGAATGGACTCAAGCCAGTCAAAACCAGACTGTCCTTCAGTTGGCTTCTAAGGCAAAGTGCAGACTTGCCACTTTTTAAAAACATTTATTCAGTAACATGCAAGATAGCCTAAAAAGATGGGAAATATGGCTTCTGAATTTTCCAAAATACAAATTGGTTTAATAACTTTGTCCTTTCAAAAGCTGGTCTGAATTTTTAAGTGAATCAGTAGTTTGAAATTGTAATGAGTGAAAAATATTGAAGAAAATAATGAATTGACTACCTTGTGAATCAAAGCAAAATTGATTAACTCAGCCAACTCAGGCACAAAATTAGGGATGTATATGTAATGAAACTACTTTTACAGTCAGATATTTCTGTCTGAAATATGAACTCATCTAGCAGAGCAATGTGGACAAGAATGGAAATGTCAATTAGGAGTGTTTTCTTAATTTTTATACATGGCATGTTTCCCCTTGATTATTCTTAAATTTAGAAACCACAGTTACCAAGTTATAAACAGATGCATGAATAATCTGGTTGCTAATTATAAATACTACTTATTCCAACATATTGCTTCTTCTATGGCTTTCAACCTTTGATATTAACTATTTATCTTTCTGTAGCTACTTATGTATTTATATCTATATATACAATAAAGCAAGATGATGATTTGGGATTAGAACTGCAAAAGTCTAGGCAGAAAAGAGCCACAGACTCCAGAGTCAGGTACAAGCATTACACTTTTACCAGTATAAGTGATTCTGATTAAAATAAATAAATAAATTCCCAATTTTTGGATTAAAAAAGTAACCCAAAATCCACATTTTTTCATGATTAAAATGAAACATTGATGTGTGTCTATACGTATACATATATGTGTATATATGTGTATATATATATATTAGTGGTGTTTCATGTTAGTCACAGAAAAATGTGTATTTGGGGTTACATTTTTTAAACAAAGTTGGGGATTTTATTTTTTTTATTAGAGAAAACCAGGATCCCAAGTAATCAGAAACTGGTCTATAACCATAACAGAAGTTCAGCACACAAAACTGGTCTATACTGATAAAACAAAGCAGGTGTTCGGCCCACACAGACTGGTTTAAAAATGGCAGAACCTGGTCTAAGGTTTGCTCCCCTCCACCCCCCACCAAAGAGTGAATGTGCATTCTGCTTGATACTGATCTAAACTACGCTGCTTACAGGAAACTGGATAACTGAAATCAGTTCCATCTCATGGGGGTTTTTTTGCATGTCTGTACTTAGCCAAGGATGCTAATGTCACAAACCTCCTACTCCAGGGAAAGGGTATAATTTAGCAGAGCCCTTGTCAGTCTGTAACATCTACCTGTTTTCTTCTTCCCCATCTGCGTAGCTAGCTCTGCTACCTGACATTTTAAGATAACAGTCATATCTTCACCTTCTCCTGGCTCTCTTGTGCGTACATAGGCTGGTGTGCTGTCTGTTGCTGGCTTCTGTATTAGATTAAAGAAAATTTGTTATGTGGACAATAAATAACTAAGGGGTCAAATAATAAGAACAACTAGTTTTTTATAATATATTGTGGGGAAAAAACTGGGATTCAAGTCTGTGTTTCAATCCAGTCTACTTCAGACAGTCCATGTAACTGTGCAAATCACATAACCTTTCTGTACCTCAATTTCCACACATGGGGACGCTCCTACAAACACTAATACCATAGAGTTGTGGTGAGGCTAATGCAGTCATGTTTGAAAAATGCTTTGATATCCTCAAATGGAAGGTGCTTTGTTGGTGCAAAGCATTCATTGTTTTGATGATGAGATTTACAATGTACTGTAACTTCCTTTGGGTCTCTTTGGGGAATGTTAATGTATGTGTCAAGCAGTAATTCTCATATCTTTCCACTGTCACTCATAAACTCAAAGGTAATTTAGCTACTTGGCAGGTAAGAACCATTAATTTTATTTTAAAATGTAAGCATTTTACAAAGATGAATGGCTATAGTGCATGTGGCCAAAAGACCCAGTAAGAAGAAAAATATACAGTTCTCTCACATAATTTATACCATCACACAAAAACAGCAAAAACATAAGGGGTTCATCTACACATCACCCTACATTGCCACAGTGATGCACCATATGGTGAACTACAGTGATACAGAAATCATGCGGGTCTACACGTGATCAGCAGCTACATTGCCATAATGATGCATTCCCCTAGTTTCAGAATGTCTCTACAACAACATAGTGGCAAAATGTAATCACGTACCATGCACGTGGCGCAGTACAGGAAATTACTGCAACGTGCTTTAGTAATTCCAAAATGAACTACTAAGGAACAGCACCATAGCAACATTGCCATACAGAAACCTGTAGATGCACCCAAGGTGTCTGATCTTGAGAGACTTACCAGGCAGCAAAACCAACTTTTATGAAGCTTTTCCCCCTCCCTGCAAGGAAAAGAATGATATGATGCAAAACCTATGGCCTCAGTTCTACTCTTGCACATATTTTTTTATAATACTTTTGGCTTCAATAGTAGCTCATTACAGCAGAATCTAGCCCCAAATGAATGTTTTCCGTCAACTTTGTTAGTCACCAAAAGGGGTTCTGATATTTGGGCTCACAGTACAAAATAAAAGGAAAAGCTCATGCCAAGGTTATCATGCTTTGCCAATTCTCGAAGCAAAAAATGTTAACAACTTGGGAAAAAGTTAAATGTGTAGCATAATAGTTCCCAGAGACAGAGTAAAAATACAAAGCCACCACATACTCAATTTGCTTTCTCATTGCTTATTAATTATAGTGGGGGAAAGTGGTTTGCCATGTAGTAACTATTCTCATGAGGGTTCAACAAGGACAAGTGCAAAGTCCTGCACTTGAGATGAAACAGTCCCATGCACTGGTACAAGCTGGGGGATGACTGCCTGGGCAGCAGCTCTCCGGAAAAGGACCTGGGGTGACAGTAGACAATAAGCTGAATATGAGCCAACAGTGTGCCCTTGTTATTCACCGCTACTGAGGCCACATGGAGTACTGTGTTCAGTTTTAGGCCCCCTACTTCAAAAAGGGTGTGGACAAATTGGAGAGAGTCCAGCAGAGGGTGACAAAAATGGTGAGGGGGTGGGGCACATGATTTATAAGGAAAGACTGGGGGAACTGGGCTTATTTAGTCTAGAGAAGAGGAGACTGAGTAGAGATTTAATAGTAGTCTTCAACTACCTGAAGGAGGCTTCAACAGAGGAGGGAGGTAGACTGTTGTCGGTGGTGGCAGATGACAGAACAAGGAGCAGTGTTTGCAAGTTGCAACAAGGGAAGTTCAGGTTAGCTATTAGGAAGAATTTTCTCACTAGGGGAGTAGTAAAACACAGGAGCAGGTTACCCAGAGGGGTGGTGGAAGATCCATCCTTCGGGGTTTCAAAACCCAGCTAGACAAATGTTTGGCTGGGATGATCTAGTTGGGGATGGCCCTGCTTTGAGCTGGTGGTTGGAGTAGATGACCTCCTCAGGTCCCTTCCAACCCTCACTTTCTATGATTCTCTTCTGGCTTCTGACCTTTTGGTGGTGAGCACTGCAGGAGATAAACCTGCCTGCTCTACAGGCAGAAACTATTGGAGGAAAATGGGCAAATAATGCAAAGGAGGTCCATGTCCACCCTTGTTCAATGAGCAGCCCAGTGTAGCTTCTGGAGGTAGATGGATGAGGCTTAAACTTTACCAGCCCTAGAAGAGCTTCAGGATATGATTCTACACTGCACTTCACAACAATGTTCCACATCCCTCTGCTTATTTGGGTGAGACAGAAAAGAAGAGTTAAGCTGAACGTTACTGTTCCTTGGCTAATTCATTGTCCATTTAGGCTGGGTTTTTGAAGAAGCATAAGGGATTCAGGCACCCAATTCATATTTAATTTCTTAGAAATTTGGATGCCCCTAGAGCAGTGAATCTCAACAAGGGTACCATTGCACCCTGAGCTCCCTTGAGATCGTTTTTAAGGTGCCATGCAGTTTTAGCAGTGTTAGGTGTGCACACATGATTCATAAGATAAACCCAGGAATAGCATAGTGTTCAAACTTTTCCAACTGGTTCACAGTAGAAGCATTGCTCTGTAATTTTACCATACTCAAAAAGCAAGTGAAAGCTAAGAGCTGACATTCTCCCAACAGGTGCCTTGAATCTAGTGAGTTTGATAACCACTGTCTTTGAGACTTCTTCAAAAATAGCATCCAAAATCCACAAGAGTTACAACTGCTGAGCATCTTCTTGGCTCAGGCCTGAGAGCACGTGATGGTCAGGTGACAGTTGTGTGATCCATAGTATGAAGTCACCTTTAGAGACAGTGCTGCAAAATGCAACTAATCCAGCTTCTGTGAACTAACAAAGATACCTAATCTAGGTATATGCTATAAATAGTAACAAACAGACAGGTGCCAGACTGGGCTAAAATTCCACCATAGAGATTGTTTGGATTGAGGTAGCTTCACCCCACACTAAATACTGCTAAATCACCTGACCAAAAATCAGTTACAATAAATCATAATATTCACTTACCAGTGATCTAGATTGTTATGTATGGTTGATTGTTCTGTATTGTCAGAGTCCAAGTTCAGTTGCAAGAACCTTGAGGTGCGAATTCTTGAATGTTTGTCCAGCCCCAAACACACTATATTAATAACAACATAGTGGCAAAGTATCCAGAACCCAGCCACTATGCTTTCCTTTTTCAGATTTTATCACCTAGTGATGATTGCCTTAAATTCTGTTCACCAAACTTGGAATGGATATGTGGCAAGCCTAGCCATATGCTAGTATTGATACAGGGTTTTTTTTTTCCTTAAAAATGGCGAATGGCAATGAGTTCACTTGAAGGAGTTACCTCGTGATCCCTTTTCTGAGCTGGTCTTCTGACTGAAGCAGTATTGCGTAATGTAATCTATTGCAGAGCATATTTAGAATGTGTCTGGGTTAATAAAAGGGAGATTTGCTTGTAATGAAGGAGCAAATTCAGCTGCCCTGTGTAAAGTGTCAGAACCTTACAATAACATGCACACTATTTGATAGGACTCATGAGTAGGCATCCTTTCTCCTCAAAAAATCCTCCTTTTAAAGGCTGTCATTAACTTTTTATTAGCTTGGTAGGAAAATGATGGGAAACTGAAAACACTCAGACAGAAGTGCAGCTCCCCACTGTAACTCATAGTGCTTTGCAGGAAGTGCTGTGAGTTACAGCGACCTCCCGGACCCAACAGATCAACCCAGCTGTTGAATCCTGGGGGTTGGGGGAGTCGGCTGCAATTTGGAATGGCTGCAAGTCTGCAGCTACTGTCTCCTAGCCCCATCCCTCCCCTTTCCAGCCCCGCTCTGTCTTCAGAATGGAAGGTGGGGGAAGTAACAGAGGAAGTTTGGTCTGGGATTTCTTCAGCTGGCACTGGAGGCTGGTGGTCCCTCTACCCCCCCCCCCCCCGCCCCTTGGGCTTTTATATCTTTTAAGGAAAAACATCATGGTGAGGCTAAAAACAAAGGAACACCAAACATTTGTCAGAAAATGCTGCTGTTTTATTTGCGATCATGCTGGCTCCTCTTTTCGGCCCTTGGCCTTGATTAGCATCTGCCTTCTCAGTGGGGCCTCCTCCACCCTCTGATAGTTTAAATGGTATACTCACAGAAAGGTCTAAATGGCAAAGTAGTTCAACTGGCTAGCTCACCTGAAATGATCCAAAAGGCTGACTTGCCAGGACTGCTCCACATGACTCACTCCAAAGTAATCCAACAGCCTCACTTTCCCCGCTCCCCACCATGAGAAAAGCAGCCCCCAAATATGGACAATAGCCATACAGTTTACTTTCTCCAATTAGCTACAAAACCTGTCAGAGTCCCCTCCTGCTGCTTCCTAAATGCACCTTCCTGCTCCCCTTCCAGTCACCCCATAGTCCTTGATGCAGGCTCCTGTTATCAGGTTGCCTCCAGGTCTAACTAAGTCCAGGTATGACCTGGACATCATTCAGTCTTACTGCTGGGCTTTCCCCAGCTCTAGCCCTTCCCAAGACGTACTCATTTTCAGTGCATCCAGGGTTGACATTGCTTCAGCTTTTGCCAAGAGACGCTCCATTGCCAGGACCCTTCTGCCTAGTACTTCTTGGTCCTTAATAGGGGCAGGACTCCTGGGCTGGGCTGGTTGTTTTAAAGGCCCAGACCTCTTTTTCTCCATCCCTTCAAAATGGGGCCAGAGACCTCTCACTAAACACCTATGGTGATTTTGGGGAAGAAAAGGAAAACTATTTTGCCATAAAGCATCCATTTAATTTAGTCTGGGACAACAAACACCAAAATGCATTAATCCTAATCGTATGATTTCTGCAGGGTGGAGTCAGGGTTGCTTGAGTCTCCTTACTACACATAGCTGTAATTTTATATATTTGGATTTAAGTTTAATCTTAACTATTTCCTGAAGATTTAGACGTCATTATAACATACCCCATTTTCAACTGTATTTACTGATACTCTCAGTCTTAACTTAGTTGTAATATGTAACAATATGATCTAGGAATTATAAATAAAAGGCTAGGCAGTGTGCAAATATGTACAGTGATCTATTATCAGAGAAACTGATATGATGCATTGGCTGAAAAAAATAGAAGATTCTTGCCTGTTGTTTATCAAAATGCTCACTAAAAAATATTTTTTTCTACACTTGTGAATTCTTTAGACTATTTTGGAAACGTAAAGTTGATGGACTGGCATCCTGGGAAAGACATGATGGTTAAAAAGGATTCTCTAGTGGCTAGTGTTGACCCAAAGTACCCTGGCTTAGGGCAGCTTTTAAGTGGGTGTGGCTATAGTGCCTTGTGGTTACACTTATTCTATAGTGGAGAAGAGCATGGGTACTGTGTGAAACTGCTGTAACAAGGGGTTACCCTTAAAATCCCCTCTAAATTATATCAGGACCAAGCAGTCATCAGAGCCCTCAATGCCAGATCTTCCTGATTTTAACAGAGAATTGATGTATTTTAGCTGAAAGTCTTTAAAACAGTCTTTGCCCTGAAAGTTTGTACTTGTTTTTATTGTTTTAAGCAAAATAATATTTAAATGAGTAAAAGGGGTGTACTTTCTTTTTGCATACTGCCTTTCTGTCCATCCGGCACTGCCTGTTACTTCCTTTTCTATATGTTATAGTAGCTGTAACTGTTATGACAGTTTCCTTTGCTTCCTCACCCATAGCAGTTTGCATCTTTTGCATCTGTATGGTAGATTTATATGTTAATGCATGATATTTCAGCAATACTGCTGCCTTTGAGATCAGGAATTCTTCATGCATTACAAAGAACAGACTAAAATTAACTCTTGTATGTAATCCCCCCTCAGGGGGGACTGATCTTTCACTTGTTGAAGACAATGGGGATCCTCTCTTAGCTGGACAAGTATACAGCTGCTTCATCATTTGCAGCCCCTCTCACGTTCAACAGTTTCTTTATTTGAAATTAGTAGCATGTTTCAAACTTCAAAATGCTCAACAAAATGAAAAACAATAAACTGATAACAATAAAAAATGAATTTCCATGCTAACCAGCTTGATAAGTGCATCTGCAATCAATGGCCAGGAATTGCTACATACTTGAAAATTAGCACGAATGAAATTATATATAGAATTGCACATCGTGCTTGCACAGTCACTGGAAACAAATTATGTCAAGAAGTCAGTATTGTGTCCTGAAAGGAGGACAACAAATAGTCTGTTGTGTTAAGAATTTGCAGCAAGATTGTCCTGGGCATTGTAATTGTGAAAAAAGGAAGGACTATATGCATCAACTCCCTTTGTTCATGTTTGTGTTGCTGCTTGTGGTTAGCAAGGCTCTGCATGCCAAGCAGTGAATGTGGCTTTATTCTTATGAGGAAATTCAGGTCTAGATCTGCATAAGCATGCCTAATTCCTAGGCACTCTGCTTCCCAGTAGAATGTTCTGTTCAGCCTCAAGTCACACACCCCTCTTCTCCTGAAGTCCAAGGGGACGATTCTGAGACTGGCTCAGAAAGTGGCTGCCAAAGCACCTGGAAGTGAAATGCAGAGAAAAGAAGAATGGTTAAGTGATTAATAAAATCAAAGAAAATGTGAGAATTCTAGTGAGAGAGATGACTCCTTGTGCTCAGGATCCTGAGCTATGAGCCTTTTCCTGGAGTTAGGCACTTAAGTGCCATTTGCATACATACACCCACCTACTACTGAAACAATGTGCATAGAGCCCTACACCCTAGCCAACAGTAGGTGTGCTGCCAATAGGTCTAACTAACAGACTAGTGGTTAGAATACTGGGCTGTTGAGTCAGCCTCTCTTTCTTTCATATTGTCTCTGGCCCAATAAATTATTTAATACAAAGAGGAACCTGCAACAAAGAAGAAAGAGACACCAACCAAATAGCTCAGTGATTTGGCTCAGAATATAGGAGACCTCACTGAAGTTCCTGCTCCAAATCAGAAGAGTAGGGATTACAACCTTGGTATCTCAAATTCCAGGTGACTCCTGTAAGCACCCAGTTATCCAGAGGTGGATATATCAACCCCAAACATGGTCTGATCACATTGTATTCTTCTAGTTTAATGGGATGGTATCAATCTAGTGATGGGATAGTATCCATCTAGTACATTTTGAGAAACCCGATTCACTCCTCTGAGGCTTTGTCTTGACCTAGGGATTAGACAACAGCTAACTAGCAGCTTTGAGGCTATCAGAAGGTACCTGAAGCCATCAGTTAGACATCATCTGCTTCTTTAGACACCTAAGCACTCTTGAGGATCTACGCCTTGGTGAATGCCATCTGTAATATAGTATGGATAGAGTGAGCACACACCTGGCTCTTATTAGAAAATAAAAGACAAACTGCTACGTTAAACATATTTCCTTTGAGTTTTACTGTTGCTCTTTGTAAGATACAGAATTGCATATTCTACCAATCAAGGTAAACACAAGTCTTCCAGCACTGTTAGTAATATTTGAAGCACTGTGATCCTTAACTTCAATTTCAAGTGTCTCAAAAAAGAAGAAAACATTCTAAACAGAATTTCATTTGATTTTCCTGTTTTTTGTTTGTGTCTTACAGGCAAATGGACACAGTTTTGTACATATGGAACACGAGAAAGCAGTATTACTACTGAAGAGTTTCCAGAATACAGTAGACTTAGTTATTCAACGTGAGCTTACTGTCTAAATATTTTTTATAAATAGTAAACATATGTCTAGCCAGACCTAATGTTCAAACAGAAATTTATACATAGGAAACAAATTTTGCCAATTGCTGGACCAATGGCAAACATTAGTGCCAAATGTATAATATTATATGTTAGTACTGATCATCTTGAAAAATGCTAACTATAAATATGTTGGTCATGTGATTACGTATCAGTTTTAATTGTCAGCCTCTGGCTGTGCATTGGTGCAGGTTTTTTTAATCAAATTACTTCTCAAAGTGGATTTCATACAGTTTCAGAACACAGAAGCACACACAAGCTCTCTATGAATTTCTGCTGTCCATCAAAAACACTGCCTCAAAGTTGTATATGCCTTTATAAAGGAAAATATATTGAGTTGTAATTCCCATAAGATATTTCTATCATGATTCACAACAAACAAGTATAGAGAAAAATATTTTCATAGACACCTCTAAGAAAGTATATATTAAAATTAAATTTAGTATGTTGATTTATTTTCAATGCAAATATATACTATGCCTTATGGAAATAACTGTATATATACAGTGTTTAGAGCTGGCTCCATACTAATTAGCTATACTGTAACAATATGGGGTGAAATATTCCATAGACTATACTTTCATCTCTGGGACCTAAAGATAAATAGCCTAGACAACAAAAATTAACTAATTTTCTTTTGGCTGATGTATAAGCTGAATAAATGGAAACATAATTTTAGATAGTGATGGATCTCAAATATAAGCAGTAAGTAATGGGTGACAGGAAACCTTATGCTTTATTTTTGTGACTTGAATTATTTAAAATTATGGCCTATTTAATTAAGATGTTATCCCATTTCTTGCACCCTTATATATAAGATCTTTGTTCTGGGCCACTGTTATAAGAGTTCTGTGATGGTCTTACTCTTATTATTTATTTTGAGTAAGAATAGCAATCCTGTTAAAATCAATGGGGCACTTAAAGTACAATAATTTTTAGCAAGGGTGGCAGGATTACACCCCACAGAGAGCATTTAAAATGTGGTTTTTTTCCTGGCGATGTGCTACCTACATACTATCAGATAAACCTCAATACAGTTCCAAGTGGAGAAGAACAGATGCTGAACAACACTGCTAAACTGGTGCTAGTCTAAGAATCCAAGCCTATCGTTTCTGTGACTGACAGTGTGGAAATTCAGTTTCTTTGCTCTGGGTAAGTTTGAATCTTGTTTCCATTGAAGTCAATGGCAAAATGGTCATAAACTCTAATAGGAACGAGAACGAGCATCCGTTTTGAGACTTTTGGAAGATAGGAAGTAAAGTAGTCTGAACTCTTTTTTAATAGTTTTTTAATGGAACATTTTAAAAAGTCCACCAATTTTACAGCAGTTGTGTGTCAGAGTTTAAAGGCTGCTATTGAACATTTTTCTTTATTGCTTACAGAACTTTATCAAAAATATAATCTTTTCTGTCTCCTTCCATCTGACACATGTTGATTCATTTCATTATAATTTGAATGAAACTAACATGACTTTAATAATATAATGTCACTGTATGTAAAACCCTGTCTACTCTCTGGGCCTGAATTTCCTTTCAAGCAGGAGTAAATCAGGAATAATTACAGTGAAGAGTTTGGTAAGAGACTGAATTTTGCACCAGTCGTTTTATGGCAAGTACAAGGATTGTAGCAGCAGAAAGAAGTCTGTCCCCCCACTTCGCACCCCCCATACAAGAACTGCAGGAGACAAACTTCAGGCTGCACACAGAGGACAGGAAGGATGTATTGCTCGCAGAGTTATAGCATGGTTATGCTACAAGGATCCCCAAAATCCTGAGGAGACTCCATAACTTATTTCAGCCCCCTTCCTACCTAACACTGTCTAGATTATGGAAGTATGTACTAGACCTTAGAGCTGCTCAGATCCTTCAAATCATATTCTCCCCTCTTCTGTGACCTGGTAATTCTGAGCCTCTGAAGGGTTCAGGATGTATGAATGGACCTGTGTATTAATAGAAATTCATAATGGTGAATTTTAGGCATCTGGCCTCAAGTCTCTAAACTAGACATGGTGACCAACCAGCATCTTTCCCAAAGGTCTTTTGTTTTGCTTGGATTTTATTTATTTTTAACCATTTGGCAGATGTTGCAGTGTGACACAATATAATCAAGTGTCTTCATCTGAGTGACAAACTGGGTTGTGAAGCCAGTGAAAATGTGCAGTTATATGTATGTGCAGTTGTTCAAGTCTGTAGGTATGCAGAATTAGGCATTAGCCCAGATCTTCAGAAGTATTTAAAGTATAAGCAGTAGGTATTAGGTAAGATAGATTTATTAATGGGAGCTAGGTACCTAAGCAATCAATACATTTAAAGAGCTGGACTTTCATATTTTCACATCAGTTTTCTTATCATTTAAAATGTTGTGTGCTTTTTCCCCTCTTTTTCCCACTTAAAATAAATAATTAATCCTATTAGTACAAACAGTGATAGAAAATTAATACCAAAGATACAGGTATAAGTTTTCACTTTGTAAAGATAAGTCTTCACAGCAGAAGTGCTTTTCATTCACCTATCAGGGAACAAAACGAGATCATGTGACCTATTTGACCATAGCTTATCTCTACAACTCTTGTTCCAAACGCATGTAATTACATAGAAAAACCATATGATAACTAAGGCAAATAAATTTGAATGAATTTGAATAAATTAAAATCACAAGTCTGAGCTAGAAGAATGGCTAATTTCAGCAATGCTATTTATAGCAAATGATTTACTTAGTTTTGTGTATCATTTAATGTGCAGAGACAGCTGTTCTTCTGAGTAAAAGTCCTGATGTCATGTGCCTCTGTAACAGCGCAACATATTGGCCTTGAATTTTACAGGCCAGTATTCAAACTGAGATGTTCTTCCTAATAAAATAAGGTCTTCATTTCTAACCAGCAGAAAGTTACTCTTAAGTAATATAACCATACTAAAAGTAATGTATTTGTCATTCCCTAAGAGTTTCATTATAGTTTATCGTGAGAGAGAAGATGTATTTTCAGTGACTTTTACTAAGACAATTGAGTAAATTAGTAAGTTAGTTTTGAGCTGTGTTATAGCCTAATACGATACTACAAAACATGATCAGCCAACCATCCCACCTCCAAGATATGCCTCAGGAGATTGTCTTCTAGTTTGTTACAGGATAAAATATGTATCTGGCATCAAAAGTGTTCTCAGGTTTTACAGAGACAAATGGGATGACAAGTGTTCTGTCCAAGACAGCCTACAAACTAGACAAAATGTGGCTGAAAGGCATAATATAACAAAAGGCAAGCAATCTACAGATGTCTTGCTCGTGAGACACATTTTTGTTGCTTATTTTTAGGGTGTTTTTATTGCACAAAGTGCACTGATATAATCAGTGTAGGTCTACTAGTTACAAGATAAAAAGTAATTTGCAATAGAGCCTTGTCATACCTAATATTTAACTCTTCCCTGCTGTATCACAGCTGCTTCTTGGCCAGCATAGAGTGGGCTGCATGCAACTCTGAATCTCAAGACTGTTGCAAACTTCTTCAATAGATCATAATTGCAGGGGAGCTACAGTTAGGAATGAAACCTGATATTCCCATGGAATCATTTAATTCCTAATTCTGCGGGCCTTTCTTGAGCAAGATTCCCATTGACTCCAAGAGAGTTTCATCTGCTAAGTGAGACTGAGTTGCAGCTTGTATGTTGGACACACAGATGCTGAGTTTCAAGATGACGCAGCCAAACCCTTCCTGGGTTCTGTTTTTTTGGGGGTGGGGGGGTTGCCTTATATGCAATTTGGCAGAAGCAATGCTCTGAGAGTGCTCATAGAGTAATGTGGCTTTTACATTCTTTCTTTGACAGAACTTATGCTTTTCGTGTTTTATGGAAGGTTTTCAATAGTTGTATATAAAGCAATAACATTACGGGAAGGTGTGTGGTTAGGATGTCACATATTATGTGAGTGCCTTGGCTCTGCAAGCTTATTAAACTTGATTATCAAGCAAGTGCCAGCTGCAGATGAGTAGTGTATCTATGACTGCTCCCTGGAGGGCATTTCATGTGTGGGAATTTTCATGTTTAAGCAGAGCGTTCTGCTGCAGGCAACCCTGGCCTCAACACTACAGATTGTTTCTTTGGCCCAGGCTATTTGAACCTCATGTGCTGTCTCATATTGTGTACTAGCTCAGGGTTTTTAACCACTAATGAGAATTTATGACAATGCCTGAAACGTGCTGTTTAAGACATAAAAACCGGAAAGTCCAGATTTCCATCCAATCATTTACCCTTTCTATTTCCAAGCTTCCTTTCAGGTTTTAGCTGTGCTGTTTGTTCCCCTGGTAACGCTTCTGATAGCAGTGAAACTGTGGCCGCTTTTTAGCTTTTTGCACAACAAATGCTTGTCTAGTGATCACCAAATAAGGCCTGGATGAAAGTGGAGGACCATGCTGTAATTCCCTTCCTCTGATTTTAACAGCAGTTTTTAAGGAACACAGAATGGTTAGTATTAAAACTTACATGACAACGATGCCATTAGAAGTGCAATATGAGAGAGTAACTAAGTGGTGACAGGTTAAAGCCAAATTGTTGCTTTACTTTGACTACATCAAATTGATACAGCTTGCATAACTGGTGTGAACATTTATAACCAAAACCTGCAAATTTTTAACAAAAAGTAACAATCAAATCAGCATTAGCTAATGCAATAATAATATTAGCTAATGCAACCACCATATTCACCAGGTTAAAAAATAATAATAATAGGCTGAGGAGACTGCACAGTCTACTGTGTTGCCAGCTTTATATAGAATCCAGTTCCCAGACTTTTTTAGGAATATGTTCTAATTACTCTAGGCTCCTTCTGAGCCTAAAACACCTTTCTCCTCTGTTGGTAGGAACTGTATACTCCAGCAAAATACCTCTGTATCCATAAATCTTTCTCAGAATGAGAAAAAACATAGCAAAACAGGTCACAAGGACATTTTATGGCTTCTAAGTACTGCACTACCTTAATTGGGGGGGGGGCGGGGGGCGGGGGGGGGGGGGGGGGGGGGGGGGGGGGGGGGGGGGGGTGGTGGGGGGGGGGGGTG
>JAGPOW010001543.1:2985938-3007814 GCA_030014935.1 Caiman crocodilus | reverse complement strand
CACGGTAACCATAAATCTGTCACCCAATGGTAAAAAACACAGCAACACCGGTCACAACGACAATTTATGGGTTCGAATTAATTGAATACCTTAATTCCCCCCCCCCCCCCGATATTTAGTCATTATTTATTGTTGCTTTGATCAAGATTAAAAGTCACTTTTAATGGAAAAGTTAAACCTTCCCAGCCAAACTTTCATATCACATTGAAATGGATTTTCTGTTACTCCAGATTTATAAAATATATATCCCTCCCTTTTTTATTCATGGCTGTCCATCCCTCTTGTACATTTACATTATATCATTAAGTAGTGGGTGAATACATGAAATCCCACTAAAGAAGCTTGAGACAGTGTCTCAGTTCTGCTTACAGGCTTGTACAGTTAATATTTTCACGGAGGTTAGTGCTGTGCATCCATGATGTAGCTGGTAAAACTGGTAGCTGTCAGCTGCTTGTTGAATCTCCCATGCTGAAAAGACATTTCTAGACAGTAGCAGGTTCTTCTTAGAAGAAGAAAAGAATTCACAAGGGTTAATTACTTTTACAACTATGTAGCTTCTTCCAGGGCACCAGTAATTCCCCTGCCCCATCTTAGGAATGTAATGTAATGATTAGGAAATCTGCTTGCCATAAAAGTTACTATGTCCATATGTGGAGTGCACTGAGTACCCTATTTCTGTTTTGAATAACTCTTTCCCCCTTATATTAAACATCCCTTATGCTTCTAAATCTAACAGTTCCCTTTTGACATAAGATGTGTATTTTACTCACTAAAAGCAAACAAGCTGCTTTACAAGTCATAATTTCCTTTCCTACCCTGCACCTGCGAATGTTTAAAACAAACATAGGACCCACTTTTGCTACAGAGTATGTACATGTCCCCAATCAGAGAAAATAGAGAACTAGGAATACGTCACCAATAATACAGGCAGTCCTGAGATTTTGTAAACTAGGCCACCCTACCACTCAGAAGGTATTTTCAAGCTTACACCTGTAAGTGTACTGGGATCTATATTTGACCTCAGTACATGCCTCTCTTGGAAATACCCAGGTAAGCCATAGAAGAACAAAAGTATGAATTAACTTAACCATCAGTTGTTCAATACCGGTAGTTCTTATAAGCTCATCTACATCTGGCTTTTTATGTTTAAAAGGGCCAGAGGCAGTAGTTAAAATTAGTCCATGTCATCCATGAAATCTGTCTCAGTGCACTCAGTCCCCTAGTACAGCAATCACTTTCCAATCACCTTTTAACTTCCAAATTTTTATTTCAAACAAGTGGAATGAAACCATAAATTTTGTTTTTCAGTCAGCAAAAATGATTATTTAACTGTACTGCTAGTATAAGCTGACCGTAAGAGTAACAATACAACTTTCAGGACAGTAGTTTGGATAGGATATAAATTAATTGCTCTTTTTTATGACTCCAGTTTTGCTATCTTTAATAAATGGTGTTACAGCTACATGTGTGCAGCACAACAGTGACACCCAGAGGCCAGGCAAGGGAACCAGAGCTTTTATTTTCTGAGTGGCTGTTTGAATTTTGGATCAGATTTCAATGAAATTCCATCTTTGCAAAAGTAAGTTTTCAAATGTTATTATTTAATATTAGTAGCATTTTAAAGTTTCTTTTGTCTTTAAAAAATGTTGTCAATCATTGTGAACATTTAATGTACATCAAATGGCTTCAGACAACTTCTATATTAATACGCACCATTTCATTGCATACAGAATTTACATGCCCCGTGAAAGGCTTTTGCTGAAGCATTGCCACCAAGCCACAACAGTGCAGCACAAGAGGCTTGATCTTTCTAAATTGGGGCCTTTTATGTCTCTTTGCTAGCCGAGGTGGCTTTACTCTGAAATCTTGGTCAAAACAATTATCGGCTCAGTTTTCTACTTGTGAGTACTGTATTGAGTTCAAAACCAACAGCTTACTTTATTAAAAATTTTACCATTTTATAAAAGACATGTCTAATTATGATGGAGATGGCTGTATTGTAATTAATATTTTGAGATAATTGTGATTTTGAGCTTAAATTATATACAAAAAAATTGTCATTTTTGTATGTGTTAAAAGATTGCTATATTACAAATTAACTGTACTTTTCAGTTTAATTACAGTATTGATGTAAATAAAGCTGAATGAAGAAATATTTACTACTTTATTAACATAGATTGTGAATGTATTTAATGTTTTTGCAGTATAAGGACTTAATGAACTTGAAAAGCTGCTTCAGTTTATGTGCAAAAAGGTACTTTAAAACTATATTTTAAATCTATTGATTCAGTGAAATCAATTATCTTGTTAGTTAATTTGCACATGCAAGTTGTATCCTTCCAGTTTTCTTTTATGTATGACACTAATGGGTAAGGTGCATATTGTGTTTAGAATGCATTTTGCAGATGCTTTCTGTACATAAAAAATACAGGGACTAAAACAATGCTGTGCAGTGTATAACAGAGCCATTTTTCGGCTTTGGTGTACCCAACTTTTTCAGTATTTAAAAAGTGTTTTGAATAACATAAGAGTCTCTTTATTGTATAAATAATAAAATGTCACCTTATTGTAATTAACTTGTGTCATCTTTTAATGTAAGAAGATTATTACTTATCCAAAAGCAATCACAATAATGCTGGTATTTCACAACTTACAGAAAATGAGTTGTTGAGCCAGTTCCTTCAAAGTTGCTCAAAATATTTGTTAATAAGTTTGATAGCCGCAGCTGTATCACTGCTTTTTACATTAAATTAAGAGTTAATTGAGTAAACATTTATTATTAAGTATATGAGTAGAAGGAAAGTGTGTAACACTAATAACAATTGTCAGTTGATTGAGAATAATCCTTTAAGGTTTAGAAGAGGTTGTTAGTTGTTAGTCTCAAGTCAGGGTCCCTTTATATAATATCTGATGAAGTAAACCTGTTAGCAACTCATGAAAGCTAATGCTTATACTTTTCTGAGACAGTCTATAATGTGCAAGTGTATGTTACCTTCTTCCTTTATGGTTTAAACAAGTGTAAATGGTTTGAGAGAGAGTGCTCTCTATGCTGCAGTCATTCAGGAAGTGTCAGAGATGATTTCTGGCAAGGTATAAAGTATATCTATGACATTACTGTGTGTATAGGAAGAAAAGAAGCTATTGTCGCTTAGATATCTATTCTGTTCCAGTTCTGAAGTCTGTATGTTTATGTAAGGGGCCGGGGCTTGGAAATCCAGATACCTGTAGACTGTCCCATGCCCTTTGTTCAAATCAAAGTAGGGGCAGGCAGAACATTTTCAGCAACCATCTTTCGCCTATAAATCAATTTTTTTTTTTTACCGTGTGTAATACTTTATGTTGAAAGTCACTCACCATTTTTGTCTGCTCACAAGCAATTAACATGAAACATCCTTGTTCCTGATTTCCCTTTTCATGTTGCTGTGCATTTTAGACATCTGTTCTTTTCTAGAGGTGGTTACTCTTCAATGCTGCTGCTCTGCACCAGTTTGTCAAACATCTTAATCTTTGAGAGTTTGATCCCTTGATAAAAAGTGCTAATTAAATTTTAAAATAGTAGAGCTAGGTGGATTTGTCTTAATTTTGGATCCAGTCACCCACTTCAAATGCTATTATTTTTCTGTTGCATAGGAAGGAGAAATAAAGTCAAATACAAGTATATGGTACATAAATATATCATGTACTCTAGTACAACTGCTATCTTGTATCTGATCTGAGGAAGTGAGGCAGGGATAAAGTGGTATTTTCTTTCCCTGTGCTTAGCACTATATAGGTTGCAATTACAAGACAAATTCCTTCTGCAAAACAGAGGTGAAGACGTTCACCTATTCCTTGCGCAAATGCCATTGTTTGGTCTACTGACAAGTACAACCCAGTGGGTGCATCTACACATGCATTTGATCCAGGATCGGTTTACTCGCAAGTCACAAGTAAATGCTCCTGGGCAGGCGTCTACTGATGCAGGCAAGTGGGAGCAGATTCGCTGCTAATGGCAGCCAACTGCTCCTACTTCCTGGGTCCCTGCAATGGGCCCCTGCTGCCACCTGGGGGAGCTCTAGGCTCCACCTGGGTGCTATCACAAGGGCTGGCAGGGCTGGGACATTATACCCTGCCACCAAGGTGGGGACAAGATCCCCCTGGCATAGCAGTAGGGAGCTCCTGGCCCTGGCTCCCCAATCAGGGGCAAGGACTTGGAAAGAGCTGCAGGGGAGGGGCAGGTTTCAGCCCTCCTGCCTTGATGCACTGGCGGGGCAGTTAGGAGCTAGTTTGCTACTAGCTGCCTACCAGATCGGGACAGGAAGCTGGGACCTACCTCGCCTGTAGCTCTTTCCAAGCCCTGTGCCTCAGTTAACCAATCAGGGCACAGAGCTGGGACCTGCTTCTAACCAGGACAGTTCCCAGCCTCTACTCCATGATTACAGGGCAGAAGCTGGGGAGTCTGTTCCCCACCCAGCTACATGAGTGCAGAGCTGGGTGGGAAACAAGTTCTCCAGTCCCAGCCAGCATGGAACTCCCAGTGCCAATTCCATGGTCATGGAGCTGGTGCTAGGAGATCCTCATCTCCCAGCCCAAGCTCTACTGTCGTGGGGCTCAGCCTGGGAAACCTTATCAGGTTGGAAGAGAAGGGTCTCCCAGCCCAAACCCTGTGACTGTGGAGCTCAGGCTGGGAGATAAGGATCTCCTAGACCCTGCTCCCTGATCATGATCTCAGAGTGGGGTCTTGGAGCTCCCTGCTGCCAGGGCAGGGAAACATGGTCCCCACCCAGGATCTGGTGGCAAAGCCTGCCCCAGCAGCTTTCAGGGGCAGGGAGCAATCTCCTGCCCCTTGGTGGCCAGCTGACTGGGAGCAGATTTGCTCCTGGTCAGATATCTATATGCATACTACTGCACTGTTACTAATCACAAGAAAATTTGCTGTTTGCATTTGCAGGTAGCAAATTTACTTGCAATTAGTGAGGTTTACTGCACAGTAATAATGTGCACATGTAGACACACATGCTTACTGCTTAGTAAACTACATTATTCCACAGTAAAGCATCTCATGTAGATGTGCACAGTACTACCTAGAGATACCTAAGCTAGCCCTAAATGACCTAGCAGGCCACAGAAGCAGTATAGCTCCATTAGTGTAGAGCTAAGTCCTGACTACTACTCAGCAGGCTGATTAGCCTGGGCAGAGTGCCACATGGCATTATAGTATGTAGATATCCTGAGTTATCTACATATTACCACAGTAGTGTGGAATTCTCCAGAAAACATAGCCTTGAAAACCTGGTAGCTATTAATTTTTTAAGACATTTTGAACCTACATATTGAATACTTCACATCTAAAGAATAACCATCAATGTAAAGCTATGCATGACTAGTCCTTATATAATCTATCATTCAAGGCATATCAAGCCTAAGAAAAGAGAATCTATTTGTAGCCACATAGCAGTTAAGACTGACAAAGGTGCCACTTCCAGCCTGACAAAGGTGCCACTTCCAGCCTGAACAGGCATGTTTTTATGTCAAGTTAATGAAATGTTAATGTGACATCTCAATTGTGCATTTTCTACAACAAACAGAGGTGACAATTGACATCCAGTAGGAAGCATTTATTGTTTTAAAGTGTGCTAGTAACAAAGTAAATTTTGATCAGTTTTACTGTAAACATGTACACCCTTTGTAGCACATTTCAATCCTTACCCTCGCCTTTTTTGTTATACCATAACTCTATAATTTAAGGTTTGGGGCATTTTAGAACAGGCAGGCAGGTAACATATAATGATACTTGATGCAACAGTTAAAATTGATTAGCTGCTACAAAACATATGGTCTGGGAATTCCATACAATACAACCTTTCAGAAAGCTTGCTTTGGACTTTTACACAAGTCTTTTGACATTTGGAAAAGTTAAAAAATGGACTTGTAGAAAAAATTACTGAAACCAGTATGCAAAGAAATCCTGAATTTACCAGGGTATAATTCCAGGGACAGTGATGTTTTTAACGTGGTGTTCAGATGTGTAACTTTGGAAAAAACTCTAAAATTGTTGGGTACCTTTCTCAACATGCAGACTACAAATACTTTATGGCACAGGCCTGTTTAATATAGTTGACAATTGGGAAGACTAAGTTTGCTGCACTGGACAAACTTTGCTTGCACTTTAATTCATGAGCCCAACAAAGAAACAAAAATTTTACTAAGATCAAGTAGGAATTCGGCTTCTTAAATATTCCAGTACAGCAGCTGTTCCTTTTGCCAAAATGGCTGCTCGAGGAGTGCGGAACGGGTTTCCTTCCAGCAGAAGTGTCCTAGGGAAACAGAGAAATGTGTTAGTGTCAATGGTTTGCTTTTTATAGCTGTATTTCATTCTTTTAGCAGAATTTTAATCACTGCTACTCCGTTTCACAGTAGGCTAGCTTCTCAAGGGACTTCTTATTCATGCCCTGCAGATATGCATAGACAGGTCTATTTGCATGACCCGAGCATTCTGTGCATTTTACATTTACGAAAACAGAGTATTCACTAAGGTGAGGAAGAAAAAAAAAAAGCCTAGACTTGGAGTTGAATACTGACCTGGGCCCGTGGCCAGAGCAGTAGCTGCTGCTTGCCTTGAGGGCTTCCACCATTGTGGCCACTTGACCAGGGCCAAAGCAGCTGCAAAAGGTAAATTGGGAAGCATGCAACTGGAAGGGGGCAGGTACTGGGGGCAAGAAAGTGGTTCAAGCCACCTGCCCCTAGCACCTGCCTCTTCACAGCCTGCTACTCCATTGCTCCTTTCCCAGTAGCCTTCCCACTGCTGCTGCTTCCCCTGCCATTGCAGTGGGGAGACAGATTTAAGATGACCCTCCAATAATCAGATTCTATGTATATTTGTTAACTACATTCTTTACATGGAAAATTTTATCAGTGCCATCTTAAATTCAGAGTTGCCTTGGATTTGGGTAAATGTGGCAATACTTTTTCAGCAAAATGTCTACCAGGGTGCTGACAGATGTGAAAAACAAAACAGTGCTTTACTGGAAGAGGTAGTACGTTCATTTGACCTGGCTCCCTGGTACCTGTATAGGTCAGGTGCTTCAGTGTGGCTTTGGTGCTTTTATCTAATAGCTGAATCAAGCAGCTGTTCAATAAAAGTGCTAAAAAGCCCACTGAAGCATGCAATCTGTAGAGACCTTGGGCAATGCCTCTTCTGGGCATGTTTTCTGCTTGGCGCAGGAGTGCGCTGAACTAAAAGTAAAGCCTTGGGGTTTTTTTTCATGTCTGTAAGCAGCCCCAGATGTTAAGAAAAGCACTTTTAAAAAAATAAATAAATAAATCAGGGAACCAACAGGTTGCAATGCAGTACCAATAGGTTATGTTCAGCCTCCCTACTTTATGCAGTGTACATGCTGTTCACATGCTTTTATGTAAGCACAAGGTTATGGCCCTGTAAGTTCCCTCATGAGTTAGAAACTTTAGGCAATGCCCTGTTCCAGAGGATATGTTTAACCTACCCCACTGACCTATAGCCTACTGAATTCAGCAAGCTACAGATCTTGAGGCTAGGCCTCCATTTAAGTCCCTTTGGGTATTCTGGTAGGTATTCTTAGAACATATCTAACACAATGGCTGTATCAGGCTTCCTACAAAACATAGTTGCAACCAGTGCTTTGAAAAAAAATACAAAGGAAGTGGTGATGCAGTGCCTCCTTTTTGTAATAGCCAAGTGGTCAGAGCATTGCCCAGGAAGTGAAAATGCTGTGGTCAATTTTCTCCTTGTACCTCCCAAACTATAGATGGTTCTGGATTAGACCCCAAATTCCAGCAGCGACTCTGCATTTTATATTAAGTCATTAGATGAAAAATGAAGGCAAGGATCAGAATCCCAAAACATCAAATCTAGGGAGTGCCTAACTTCTGTGGTACCCTCTTCTACTTATTCTCTGGAATAGCCTATAGCAGGGGTAGGCAACTCCCAGCACGGGTGCCAGATTGTGGCACTCAAAGGCATTTTCCTTGGCATGCGTGCCTCTGGGTGGATGATGGGAAAGGGGCCGGGGCTACACAGCAATAGCAAGGATTGGGCCCCTCATACTCTCCTGTCATCCACCCCGGCACACCAACATCTTACAAGTTGGAAGTTGTGGGTGTTTTCGGCACTCTGCTCAAAAATGTTGCCGACCCCTGGCCTACAGCCTGGCAGGTAAGACATGCTACTAGTACAAAGGAATACGGGTTGGAACTCCATCAGACAAAGGATGGAATTCATTAAGAGTTTCCTATTTGCTGAGCAGGGATTCTAACCACATGACTATTTGAAACAAAGGAAGAAACCACTCAGTATCCCTTCATGACAGCAAAACATTTTTTGCAGGAGGCTATAAAGACAAGAGGGCTTGCCATCCCCCAGGGAATCAGGGATTTACTGTGTGTAGTAGTTTGCAGCTGACAGCAGTCACTACCTTGTACATCAGAATACCCAAGGAACAGTATCACAGGCAATAAAGTGACCTGCCACATCAAACCCTGCAATTTAGTGGATTGGTTACAGCCTGAAGCTTGAATGTTTATATCCTCATATGCTTGATCTTCTTTAGCAATATCATAACAACTCTTTCTTGAATCCAGTTAAACTCCTAGCCCCAGTGCTACAGATTGATTTCACCTGCTTCACACAAAGATTGAAAGGTACCCAAGTCACAGCTGATAAAGTCCCCCCCATCTTTTGTGTTGAAAAGGATAAACAGGTTCTCAATCTTTGTAGTAACTATTTCATGTGTTATTTGTTTTGTCTGTTCTTTAAAGAGAACCGAACCATTTTCCAGTTTCCCCCTTATCAAGCAGTCTTGCTCAGCCTCTTACGATTTGCAAAACCATAAAAAACCCCAAAAAACATTTCTTAATCCTTGGTTTCTAGTATAGCCTTTGAGACACAAGCAGAACAGAATAATCTACCTGAGATTGTAAGATAAGTGTGTTTAGTGGGAAAATGACATTAAAAATATGTATTATGTTAAAACTGATGACAATATAATTTTTTAATCCACTGATGACCTTACAGATCCCTCCCTCCACACCAAGTACCTAAAGTTAATTTAAAACTCAGCAATGTGGATGAGGAGTCGAATTATTCTTGCCACCCTGGATACCTTGCAGATGTCAGTGCTACATTCTATCTGCCATTGTGTCACCATTCACCTAGATTGATTAGGTCCCTCTAATTTCCTCATCCCCTTTTCCATTCTTTATTCACGTTGAATATTACTGTTTCCTGCTCTCTCTTTTCCTGATCATTGATTAATATGTTAAACAACAGCTCTAGTACAAACATCTTGGGACAGTTCATTGTTAACCATTTAATTGTGACAAACAATAAAACAAATGTCAAAAAAGAGGCAATATATGTGTATGCCTAAGGACTATCCAGTGTAATGAGACAACACCTGTAAAAAGTAGGGATCACGAAAGTCGAAAGCAGACCAACTTCATAAACTCACACACTGAAGTTGCACTAGTTACAAGAGTGACTCAATGCTTAACCACGTGCTCAGTCAAACCTCTGTAAGGGGATTTGGCCTTACCATAAGTATACATCATTCTGTTTCGGTAGAAAAAAAGTTAAAAAACGAATTAATGAAACAAAACCTTCTTCTCTTTCAAATAGTCCTGAGAAACTATGACAGAATTGCAGCTACTTCATATAGGATTGCTAGAAGTCAGCCATTTTTGGCCTTAAATCTGGAAACAAATACATTTTTGATTCTACATTTTTCCCTGAGCAAAAAAAGTATGCAAATAAAGTCTCAAGAAGAATATTCTCTAAATAAAACAAGCTATTTTACAAAATTCAAAACACAGTCACCTCAGAGTTTCACAGTTTCCAAGTTCTGGCGGCACCTGTAGGAGGTCATTATTCTGAAGGTCTAAGGTGCCAAGCTTGTCCATCTTCTTCAGCTGGAAAGGATCTATAGATCCAACTTGATTGTTACTGAGCAGGATAGTTTCAAGTGTTGGGATGCAATAAAGGACACTCGGAAATATTTTAAACCTACAAGAAGATGCAAACACATTTCCTTTATCAAGCAAATTAAAAAATAAAGTAGTACAAAAAGCAAAACAAAACAGATTGGGAGGTGAAAGCATTTTAACTAACCATGTTTCTTACTAAATACTAATTTCTTTAACTTGCATTTTTGGAAGAATGGAAAAGGTACTAATTATGTTAGTCCACAAATAGAAAAAGAAGTGGAATGTGTCAGACGATTGGCCAGCATCTACGTACCAGAAAACATAAGGCAAGGAAGGAGGATTCATTTTGCAAACTGTAACTAGTAATGACACTAGCCAGATGAGTTACAGTCCAGGTTAACATTTCTTGTAAACAGATTTACTGCATTCCCCAAACTTAATCCCATTTTGATTCCCCAAAGACCTAAAACACATACATTCTGCTTATGGCCAGTTCCTAAATTAAAGAGAGCGTGAGAGAGCTTTGCATTTAACAACATTTTGTTGGCTGCCTATAACAAAAAAAGAGAAAACAATTCTGAGCAGAAGTGTCAACATTTGTAATTATCTAACATTTTATCTACCCACTGCTTCCATAAGGTGACAGCTGAGTAATGCAGCTTTGAAACATCAGTGATGAGCGCACTGGTCCACACAATTACGAATCTTTCAGAAATACTTATTTAAAACTATTTTTGGATTCTGCTAAATACCAACATCTGTCTTCGTAGCATGACACACAGAATATCCAGAGATTCAGCAAAAATCTCAAATCGCACACATTTTGACAACTCGTTTTCAGTAACAAAGAGAGGCAAATTTTGCTCCCAAGGAATGCTTTCCCTTTATATATTCATGTGGGAAGAGCCTTCAATGTTGCACATGAGAACAAAAGGGATATTTGCTGAGTCATAAAGCCTGGAAGAGTAGAATGTAATTCCCGTGTTGCATAAATGTGCCTTGATTGGCTTAATAAAGGGAAAGTTATTTCTAATCCACAGAATTCTTCTCATTGTTTCTTGCTGGAAAACAGAAATGTCAGAGATCTAATCAGAGTACCTGCTCAAACCTGAGCCTGAGTTTGAGCCGGTGCCTTCCTCCTGCTAGTAGCTTTTATTCACTTTGTTTTAATGGCAAAATTTTGAAGAGGTTCACTGAAGCGTGGGTAGTCTGAGACAATGGAAACCCTTTAGGAGAGGGAATGTTCAGTTATCTCATTATGTGGTTCAGTTTGCTGCTTTTAAAAAAAAAAAAAGCATAGCATAGCTTTACAGAGTCAGGGCAAGCAGGATCTATATGATAAGCAAGGCAAACTGGGTTTAGCCAGAACCATGCTGTGATAGAGAAATAAGTCTTTAAAGGGCAAAAACCAGCCTAAAACTTCCCCAGCCCATTGCCATCAGCCTCCTAATGAAATGAGAATTAACAGGAAGTAAATAAAAATAGAAACAATTTAACTGAAGAGCTCCTAGGAAACCAGCTTGGTCACTGCTTCCTTGCACCCCTGAAGGTATCAGTGCTTTCTTTAAATATTTGCAATCAAGTTTAAATGGGCAGCTTTGCAACAAAAACCAGATTATGGGTAGAGATTGGTATTTTCTAACACATGGTACTGGGCAATTGATCCCCACCATTTCCCCAGCATAAATAAATGGTCACTCATTTCTCAATCCTACTAAAAATTAACCTAGTGGATTAATTAGCAATTGTACAATGTGGTCATAATAGAAAGACCACAAGTCCAGGAAAGCACTAGACAGATGTGAGAGAGAAATCCTATCCCCACACAGGCCCAGGCATCTTCATCTCCTGCAACTCCTACTTTCAGCAACATTGGTCAATATGTAGTCAGTTAATCATTTAAAACAGAAATTTGGTAACTCTTTCTTTTCCTGTTGTGTCCAGCTGGTCAGCAGTCAAAACCCCACTTTGGTATGTTTCATTGCTGTTCTGGGAACATGGTGAGAGACGCATGCCATTATGAATGGTATGATGAATCTCCTTCACATATACTTGTTCTGTCCACTTCCTTTTTGGGCCCGAATCAAAAAAGGACTGAGGTAGAATTTCGATGCAAGTCTAAAGTTGCAATTCTGAAGGGAAAAGTATTCTTCTGCCTCCCATTCCAGCAGCACCTTCACTTTTGCCTTTGAAGCTCACAAGAAAGGAGCAAGCCCCTTCTGGTCTTCAAAAGATAGGCCATAAGGTGCCTGCTGTTAAGATAAGGTCCCAGACTGTGGATCCTGGATCCCAAGTGGATGGAGGAACCTCCTTGCATCCCCCACCTGAAGCACCAACAGAGGGCAAGATTTCAAATATCTTCCTATTTCCAGTGTTTCCCATTAACTAACAAAGCAGCTGTGCTTCAAGCATGCTGACCTGAAGCAGCTTCCTATTCAACACTCTGGCTGTTCTGGCTATTATCATTTTGAGGTGATTCATTTTACCCATGCCCTGAATAAGGGATCCTAGGTACCTAACACAGGGTTTTGGATTCCACTTCAATGCCAAGCATTTACAAGTCAGGTGTTCCTGTGATTAACTTCTAGAAAACCAAGTCTTTTTATTTGATCTAGCCCTTAGGATTTACTCATTTGAGCCAGTCAGCCAGCAAAAGTGTGCATGAACTTTCTGAATACAAAAGCACCACATTGTGCATGTAGAAGACTATGTGTGCACTCTAGTCCCCTGTAACCTTCCTTGAAAGTTGGGCTGTAAGTTCATATGCACAGACTAATTCTACTTAACATTAGCATGGCAGGCAAAAACCATGCTAGTGCACTGCAGAATTAGTCTACTAAATATTAGTGTCACACAAAAAAGCATGTGCCAGCACTACTGTGTAGTAGTGCCGATTATGGCGCATTAAGTTTAGTACCGGTTATTACAAGTACTAAACTTAATGCACCATAATTATGGTGTACTAATGTGGATGTGCCCAGTAGGTCACAGATTAGTACTGATTCTTGTACAGAATCCCTTACGCGCTGTTCCCTTAAGCCAGATGTAGCAAGGCTCTGCTTGCAATGTATGTATGAATACTGTGGGAATGAAAAACTGGAAAGGATGCAAGAGAGATTTTACATATTTTGTAGGGATGCATCAATAAAGATTTTTTTTGGGCCAATACCAATGGACAATTATTGACCAGCCATATCAGCTGATACCAATCTGATTGTCAATATGAAGCTTGGCAGCTTGGAAAGCAGCATCCAGATGGTAAGGCACTTGGGGGGAAAGGGCAGAGGAGGAGGCATGGGGGGCAGACTGTAGCCTCCACAGTGAGGAAGTGGGGTTGGGTTGGGGCAGGCACTGCGCAGAGCCATGGCTTATCCAAAAATGTCAATTTTCCTTTTATCAGTGCCGATACAATATGGATCAATGTATTGGTGCACTTCTAATATTTTGTGATACTAAACTTTTTTGAAATAGGCTGAAAATTACTTAAGAGCATAAAACATACTAACAGAAAGCAAGAAGACTGAACCTCTCACAGGTATTCTCATTTTCACTTTGCTGCTTCAGAAAGAAGGAATTGTATCCTGTATTTTAAATGGACTTCATGTCAAACACCAACGAGAGGGACAGGATTCTGTGTTTATTCTTTTAAGAATGAACTTACCTAGCTGACTTTTATTGGTAGCAATGCCACATGTTCATACCTGTATCAAGTCAGGATGCAGTAATTTCTTCCTAAACCAGGGGTCAACAACCTATAGCCTACACTGCTGGGGCTTCATCAGTGTAAGGTCTCCATGATGGGGGCTTTGCCTATGCCATGCTGCAGCTTGGAAGCACAGAAAGCAGAGGTGGCTGGGTCCTACCATCATCCCACCCTGGACTTGAGCTGGATTATTTTGGCCCATTACCAAAGAACACTGCCAACCAGCATCCTAAACTAATGAGCAAATACTAACCGACTAGGGAGAGAAAAGGCCATCCATTAAAGTTTAAAATACATCTTTCACAGGTTGATTAGGTTGGAAGGGGGGACAGGTGGGAGGGTGCAGAGAGGACACCAACTACTCAGTGATAAAGTATTAATGGTAAAATCTTGGCCTGACTGAAGTTAATGCCAAAATTCCACCAATTTCAATAGGGCCAGGATCTCATACAAGGCATTTCTCAGAGAAGCACGATGAAGCATGTTAACTATACAACCTCAAAAATACACAACTACACTGACAGGAGCATTTCTCCTGCCAAATTCTTTTTCCCCACCAGCATCAGTGAGAAAAGGAGTCTGAAGTATAGCCTTCTGGTGAGGGAAGCCAGAAAGATGGAGGCAAAGGACATTTGTCCTTGCCCAAATAAGACATACAGTGCAAACACTTCTCTAAGTATTATTTGCAGACTGCTGTGAACATTTGAAGTGCAGGAGAGAGGGGCTTCTGGCTGCAAACAATGGAGGAACATCTGAGCTGTGATGGACAACATTTCACCTGGACACAAGACAGTAACAGAACTGCAGTGGAACCATAGTGGGAGTTTTTGTCTTTGCACCCTGCTACAAACATGAAAGATCAACACAGACTGGACTTTGCCTAACAGGCAACATTTTAATAAACAGAACGGTACTTACCTATTAAAAGCAAGATTGATTATTTGCAGTTTTGTAAGTGCTTCCATTTCTTCAGGTAAAGATGTCAAAAAGTTATTTCTAAATTGTAAATAAAAGCAAACTGTATTTATAAAAGTTTTAGACAGCCTGAAGTTAATTTAATATTCCCAGCAAGCAAAAATTACATGCATTTGCCAGTCAGCCCTTTATTATCACATGGCATACTGCCTACCTGCTCCCACTGACATGCCCCAACCCTGCTCTGGGAGGTTAGCTGGTAATAAAGCCCCAAGCCCTCCACCTTCAGCCACTCTCCAAATCTCTAGTGTGGTCTCTGCTGTGCTTAACAGCAGCCCACCTGCATATATTTCCAGGGTTGGAGTATGCATACTGGCTGAGCAGGGAATGTTTGGAAATAGTCAGCCAGGGCTCACTGCTGCCCCAACATTATTAAACATTTCTCAGTCTTAACTTTCCTGGGTCTGGCTCCCCCCCATCAGTTCATATGATCTTACTTATCTTCACTCTCCCTTTGTCTATTTTACTCCTCCTGCTTCTCCACTTTCAGCAGCACATTTATTTTAAACAGATTATTTTAATTTAAAACAAGACAAGGCAAGCTGCTGCATCTGGCACTATGCTTTACTTGTTTTCACTTTTGTGTGTCAGTGGCACGATCCTACTGCCTTGAATGAACACACTGAGCACCATAAGTTATTGTAGCTACATATGCAGTTGCCCAAAGATACAGACGGAGCTCACACAGCACACCAGACCTGTATTATTCTTGTGGGGATGCAGCTTTTATCTGGATTAGCTGCACCTGGGTCCCTTTTCTGATAGTTACCTAAGACCTGTGTAGAACCCTACATTCAATCAAGTCTTATTTACTCAGATACTATACACTTAATACCTTTATAAAGTGTTTAGATCTAGGTTAGCACCTGTCTCCAGATATACTCATATCTTTTATACAGACCAACAGTATCATAGAAACCTTTAAAGAATTCAAATATTATTTCATTACTGATATACTTCACTATCTGGTTTAAAAGGGTGTGAAAATATATTACTCAAAAAGACCACACACCTGACATCCACATGTGTCAATCTGTGAAGCAAACAGAGCTCCAAGGAAATGGATGAGAGCTTATTGAAGCCAAGATTGACATCACAAACTGATTCTTTCAGCTCTACAATCCTGCAACCCCAAAATAAATAAATGTTATTAAATGAGCAAAACACTTTCCATCTTAGTCACTAAAACCCTGTTCCACTGTGAAGTCTCATCTGCGCTCTTTGGAATTTCAGTTCAATTTGGGAGACAGAAAATAGTGGGAGTGACACTTAAAGCTGCCTGTCCTTGAGCTTTGCATTTTAGTGTCAGGATAAAACTCATATTTAACTTTCTCAGGCTGCCTTCACTGATATCTAGTTATTCTATGAATATTTGATCAGATAAATGCAGTCAGCAGATATTTCAAAGAAATGTGGTGAGGTGAGATGAGGTGAGCTGACCTTTCATTGTTAAAACAATACTTGAATGAAAGTTATTAAAAAGGCACAGAAGTTCAACATACCAGGAACCACCAGGAGATGCAGTGGATTAGTGTAAATTTCAGTGAAATACTGAAAATACTATCTTATTGCTCTCACAGACTACTGAGATAATTAGGAGATACTCCAATGTAAAGTATTAGGATGTTCAAGAAGTTAAGTGTTGAATCTGTGTGGAAGAAACTGTCCTTAAACCAAAAGAGGTAATTAACATGCAAAATAATCCTCTATCATATTATAATTCTTACTTATTTTCCTTTCTTTTTAGAACCTACTCACCCATACCTTCCTTACTGCTGAAATGCAGTAGTCTTAAATAAAGTATTATTTTAATAAAACTGATTTTCTGGAGAATTGCAGAAACACATCATTAGCCCAATTTTCCCATGAGAGATTTCCCATGAGCCTCAGGGCTCCTGGGCACTATAGCAATACAAGCAAACAACATTAACTAGACTCTTGCAAACTTGTTAGCCCATCTACATCATTGTCTATCTGAGTTACAGTACTACTTAGTAACCTCATAGAGGATCAGGCCCTATTGTCTTAGATCCTGTATTAACATATGAGCAGACAGTCCCTGCCCATAAGAGGTTATGAGCATTCATATAGGACTCAATACTACAACTTTTACTCAGTCAAGTCTCCAATTAAAATTAATTCAGATTTCACTTGAATAAGGTCTGCAGTATCAAGCCAGTGGCTATATATAACAGTACTATATAGTAACTACAGCCTCGCTGACACAGAGAAGCAAGAGTGAAATTAGACATTCAGAAGGTGAATGAATAAGTATTGTAACAGAGTACTCTGCTTCCACAAAACAGTGAGGGTTGGCATACCTCTTACTACCTAACATTCATTTTTAAGTTATTATGAATTATGTAATATATCATTTCAAATCTTAATAAGGATTGTGGCTCTTCCTTCTCCCAGGCTCACTTGCTGACTCTTCACCCCTGCCCCACAACAATGGTGGTTTGACTCGGGCATCCTGTTTAAACTATAAAGCTGTTGTGCCAGATATCAATTTCATTAGCTACACATTACCCTGTTTAGTATCAAGCTAAAACATCCCTCCAACTTCCACCATCTTTCCTGAGACCCACAAAAAACAAATATACAACTCTGTGCCATTAAAAAAAAGAGACACTAAATGAATTACTGTCTTGTCGATTTAGACTACAACCTTCTAGACACAAGGCCATGTCTCCCAGCATCTAAAATGCTAATGCAGCACACAGTTAAATGCTGACAACAAATTTTGCTCCCTAAATGTCACAACAAAGCTTTCTGTGGCTTTCTAGATGTAACGAAATGAAGCTCAGTAATGTGTTGCACTATAGAAGTTGTGACTTCATGTTGGGACAAGACACCAGAGGGACAGGTAAGGGAAAAAATACAGAAATTATTTGACCTTTCAAAAAAAATGCTGGACTGAGCTACTTGCAGAAGGTAACGTTTAAAATTGGGACTTGTTTATAGTGCAGGGCTGAGCTAATGAAGAACTGATGAACACAAATTATTTCTTTGTAGAGGAACAGGTGAAGACTTCATAGACAAAACAATGAGCAATTCTACAGCTTTACTTTGCCAGTTAACTGACTGTATTTTTATTATGTGAAATTGCACTCAAGTGTCCTCTCATTCATTTCAACAACTGTTAGGCAAAACAAAACACAAACAAAATGAATAGTGCTGTGAAACCATCCCTCAGCCATATCTTCTCCTAATTATTCTTTCACACAAAATTCACCTGTTAGCATCTCCAGAACACACCTGCATACTACTTACAGGAAAACTGCATGCATCCTATCCATAACTTTAGAATCATATTTTAGCGCACTTAAGATCAAAGAGTAAATATTCTTAGGAAAAAAAGTTTAACACACACTGCCATAGATGCAGAATGGCATATAAACCAAAATATGGCTGATACCTGGCAGGAATTTCACTGAGCTGATTCTTGCTCAAGTTTACTGTGGTGACAGGATTGCCTCCTACTGCGTTAAATACTTCATCAGGAATCAAAGCTGCTTGTTTCTCACTGAACACAGAAAAGCACTTCATTTAGCAAAGTAAAACGAACATGAAGTCTAATACATAGATTTACATTCCCCTTTTACACAAAAGTAGACAGTAAAATAAGTTTTATTCTAGTCCAGTTAAACAGAGTACAACAAATTACAAAGTTGACAGCGTGGCTGGAAGGTGCTATGACTGAAGCAGTTTATGCATATAGGCCTGTATGAAGCAGCAAGTATTTGCTTCAGATTCGGCTGATTCAGAAGGACAGTGATTTGGAGATTTGAATTGCTGTCCTGATTCAATTTGGCTGAATTAGATCTGAAGATTTGGTGCTACTTTGGCTACAAGCTAAACAGGCAGCAATCCTCACCATGCTGGACACAGCTGCCTCCAGCTGGTAAGTCGGTTGGGGTTAGGGGAGGGGGCAATTGGGGCTGAGACAAACTGCCCAGCTGGGGCGGAGGGTACGGGATGCAAACGTGGCAGCACTCGGAGCAGGGGCTCCGCTTGCCCAGCTGGGGGTAGGGGGAATAAGGGGGCGGGATGCAGACGTGCCTCGCTCCAGGCAGAAGGGGGCAGTTTGTCCCAGCCCCGATCTCTCCCCTACTCCCCGTTCCTCCCCCGACCCCCACCACAACAGACTTACTAGCTGGAGCTAGCCATGTCCAGCATGGTGAGGACTGCTGCTTGTTTATTCTATGACCAAATCTCTGAAGCAGTGCCGAATCTTTTCCAAATCAATTTGGAGCTTTGGAGCTTTTTATTGGTCTCCCGATTCAATTCAGATTTGGAGATCTGGTCACCGAATCAGGCCAAATCTTCTGCGAATCAAATCAGCTACCAAAGCTTCGCACAGCCCTAATAACCACTATGCAGATAACCAGTTTGTTACAATGCAAACAATGGGTGAAGAATTGGAAACAGCATTGTATTAAACATCTAAGTGAATAATGCACTTACCTGCAAGGCATATAAAGGGAGTAAACATGGATAATTCTGCAAAACACATACCTATATTCTAGCAATTTTAATGCAGTTATGGCATGAATGTTAATTCTTGACTCGCTTGGAAGAGTCATGGCTGTCACAGGAGGTTCCTTGCTTGGGCTAGTTATATCATCTACAGAAAACACGTACATAGGCAGAATTATGAAAACAGCATCCAAGTACTCATATCTGTATAAGAATATACTGTACATAACACCCCATTCTCTACAGTCCGTTGTTTTTCACTTGCAATCTTAATGCAAATTCTGTGAGTTCCAAAAACAGCATACGATATATCTGTTCACTGAGTACTGAGGATTAAGGCACACAAAGAGTTGATTTATGCATGCACAATCTTTGGCATAAAGCCTTAACAAACCAACCACATGCATGAGTATTAGCATCTTACAGCAAGTACAGCTATATTGTCAGCCTAACTTCCAGTAAAGAAAGAAACTATAGCAAATTTAAGTTCATGGAAGAGCACTTAGCAACAGAGTTAGGTTAGCAAGACCAGTCTTCCTTTTAAAATAGGGAGTCAAAAACAGAAGCACACATTATTATTCAACCCAAACTTCTATGAAACAAGACTGTTGCTGCCAGCTAGCTCTCAGACACCATGGGAACCGGTGCAATTCCTAAATCAATATTGTGTTAAACTTTATTAATCTAACACTAGCTTTCTTACCTACATATAACATTTCTACATACAACAAATGAGCATTAGAGTATCTGATCTATAGCCAGATTCATTTGACTCACTTACTGCTAGGACTGAATTTTTCTGAATCCAACAATTCAAAGACTAAGCACCCTATAGATGTGCAGGGTACCAGCTCTGATGCAGGTCAGAGCAGACTCAATCGAGTCTACTGGAGCATGAAAATAAACGAGTTCCGGCAGACTAGAATCACGTGTATCAGCATCCCTGCACCAAAAAATGGTGCTGGGCCGCTCTGAACTAAAGCTTGTTTGATGATCTTTAGTTCAAAACGCCCCACTACCATTTTTCAGTGTAGGTGTGCTAATACACGTGACAAATTGGGCACTTTTGAATTAGCATGGTTCACTAATTTAAGTGCCCCCCTGGACACCTTCTGGAGCATGTGTAAAAATGCCCTAAATGAAACTTCATACCTGCACTGAACTGATTAACACTGCCATCTTTTGGTGCAGCAAGATAAAACACATTATTAAGGAAAAATCAAGTGCCATCATTTTCAGTGAAACTTCTTTTGCTCTGAAGAAAAATGGATTGGGGGGGTATGTGTACCTGTACATATGTGTAGTATATTTGTCCAATACCAACATCTCTTTTACATTAAATGAAGAAATAAAATGTAGATGAATAAAAACAGCTGATTTGGTTACATTCAGAATAATTTTAAAGCCTTATAACTGTTTTTAAAAGGTGGATTTTTCAATGTATATTAAAGAGCAACAGTGTACCTTGGATTTTGCTTCTTAGATACTTCAGAAGTTCTTGGGTGCCTTTCTAAAAAGACAGGGGAAAATGTCAGGGAAAACTTGCTAAATATTACTTTTGTAGTTTTCTTTAGACAAAGAATGAAAAATTTCAAAATAAAGTTCATATTACTATTATAATGTTGTCTGACACTTCCCATAACAAAATCTCCATTTTCAGTAGCTTATAACTTTGCCAAACTTCAACTGTTTCAGGTGAGTCTAAGAAAAAAAAAAATCAGCTAAATTTTGAGAACAAGGTCAAGGAAAAATATACTTGCCCATACAAAAATAGTTAGGCAACCTATTCTTTAAAGTCTCTAGCAAAGTGCTTCTCAAACTTTTCCTCAAAATGACCCCACTTCCTCAGCATGGCTCCCTACTCTCAACTCACAGCTCACCGCCCCCGAGACCCCATCTGCTAATGTTGCGACCAGCATTCCCTCTAAGGAGCAGCAGTCCGTGAGCGCACCACCTTGGTCTGGTGTGGGACACTTACTGAAGGGGGCTGGGGGCCGGATGCTGCGGCCAGGGGCTGGAGCTGGAAGCCAGCAGCCAAGGGCCAGGGGCTGGAGCCAGAGCCTGGCGTGGGCTCCCCAGCTCCAGGGAATTGCTCCACTCCCCTGCATCAGGGCCGGGGAGTGGAGCACTTCCCTGAAGCTGGCAGAGCCTGCGCCAGCTGCCTGCCCCAGCCTCCATCCCTACCTTCACCTCAGGGAGGAGCTGCCCTAGTGAGGCTCTGCCAGCTCCGGGACACTGCTCCGCTCCCTGGCCCTGACATCACTTGCCTCCCTTGCTCCCCGAGGCAATGTGGGGGAGTGAAGCAGTGTCCCGGAGCTGGCGGAGCCTCACTGGGGCAGGCAGTGGCTCCTCCCCAAGGTGAGGCAAGGCAGGGATACAGGCTGGGGGCGGGAGGCTGGTGTAGGGTCTGCTGGCTCTGGGGAAGTGCTCCACTCCCCAGCCCTGATGCGGAGGCGTGGAGCACTTCCCTGGAGCTGGTGGAGCCCATGCCAGGCTCCTGCCCCAGCCTCTCCTCGTGCGCGGCCTTGAAAGGGCTGGGCATGGCCACACTTTTAGTTGTGTACGGCCACACGTGTGCACCTTGGTGGAACCTTGGTTGCGACTCACAGTTTGGGAACTACTGCTCTAGCATCCACAAGTCTTTGTCCACAGAATAGAAATTTAACAGCTGGCAACCTTCATATCAGTCGCCCGAGGATGTAGGGGGGCAGTCAGGAAGGCCAAGGCAGAGATGGAGATAGGACTGGCTTCCCGGATTAAGGACAACAAGAAGTCCTTCTTCA
>JAGPOW010001543.1:2972402-2985838 GCA_030014935.1 Caiman crocodilus | reverse complement strand
CATCTGACCCCGGTGCTCTTTCCTGCCAAGGCAGGGGGTCGGACTAGATGATCTGCCCAGGTCCCTTCCGACTCTAGCTACTATGATACTATGATACAGACACAAGCTTTATGTCACAAATATCCACCCAAATTTGGTAATTACAATCATTTGGAAAAAACTACTGTTTACTTCTTCTCCCAGTACTCTTAGGGCAAACCGAACTGCATATGCTTCATCCCCATACTCTTATGGCTGTATGTTCCCTCCAAGTAACAGGCACGGGGTAAAGCTTGACATTCCCCCATCATTTCCATGGTTTCTCTTGATTGTTGCAAATCTGGCATCAGAACTGAAAAAGGAAGTCTGTCTCGCCTGTGTCCTCAATAACCTTCCCCCCACCACATATGCTGACATCCTGGCAATGAGTCAAGGCTGCCAGACGTGCATGGAGACAGAGAAGAAAGACTGGGGAAGGAGGAGTAGATTAAACAAGGAGTGTAGCTGGACTGGGACAGCAGGGGAGTGGAAAGATTGAAACCAACTGGGAGTTGAGGAAAGATGAAGACTGGGCTGAGAACTGGGAGGTAATGGTAAACAGAGACTACCTGAATAAGGAAACTGGGAGCCATGCAAGAGGAAAGGAGGTGGGGAGTGTATGATACAGCCTGATGACTTGGACTGGAGTGACACAGAACTGAGATCCTGGACAAGGGAACTGGGGACAAAATTATCGTGAAAGAGCAGAAATAGGAAAGCAAGAGTAGGCAGCAGAGAAGTTTGGGTCTCAGACATGGTGCAAAGGAAGGGGATTAGGACTAGATGGGCAAGGCCAATGGGACTGGGTGAAAAGCAGGGTTTTTTGCCCGACAGAGAACATATTCCTTCTAGAGCCTGCAATGGAACATAAGATTCTCTTGAATCATCCTTCACTTGCTGTCAGTAAATAGCAGCCCTAGCTGGAATGATCTACTTGGGGCCAGTTCTGCTTTGAGCAGGTGGCTGGACTAGATGACTTCCTGAGGTCCCTTCCAAACCTAATTTTCTAAGTCTGTGAAGCTGGCTCTCAAAGCACAGCCCTAACGCAGAAAAGGACAACTGCTCCAGTGCAGTGCTCAAGTTCCAGAGCTAGGTGATAGCCAGAAGGTTTTGATTCTGCTAAATGAGTGTCAATCTGATGCTGTAAGACAGAATTTCTGCATCTTTGGCCTGATTTAAATAAAAAGAAAACAACACTCTAGCACACACAAAAATGATAAAAACTGCAATTAGGCACACATATGGGAATGCCAGAATTAAATTTGGCCTTTCTATACCTACGTATTAGGATCTGGTCTTTAATTCCAAGATCACATTCTATTTTTAACAGGTGGACTCCTCAGAGATAATGGACAACATTCATTTAATAAGGAACTACTCAGTATCTTGTTTTCTGTTTATTTTTGATGCGTAACTACATACTGTTTAAACATCACTCTGAAGAATTATCATCATAGGCTTTTAATGGTACTTATCAATATAGTAGCAGAGCACTTCACAAATATCAACTTAACAACACCAATGAGAGATGAAGGAGAAATATTACTTCCATTAAATAAAGGGAAAGCTAAAGCACAGCAAGATTGAAGTGAAATAATGCAGGTGCCCAATTTGGAAGATTTCAGTTCTAATGTGTAAGGAAACTAGCATTATATGCCATTTACCACATTCAAAGGACATCTCCCTGGGAATTGTATTTCTGCCAACAGGACACCAGATTCTAGCTGTGTATGCAGAAATTGGAAACTCAAGCTGTGACCACTTATAAAAAGTTTAAGTTACTAGCATCCCAAAGACGCTCTGGAAGCAGAAGTACTACAGTTCACAAGGACCAATTTAATCTTCTTAAACTCCTTCCTCATACACTAAATTCATTACAATTCCTGCAACAAATGAAACAGAGGTCTTACAGACAACAGCCTCCTGTACTACACACACTTCAGAGCAGTTTCATCTTTTATATTGAATCAGGTGAAACATATTCAGTGGTCGTGTACTTAAAGACTGCATCATGAGGCACAAAAAGGGGCTAAACTGAGGTTGTATAGGCTTTTTTAACTCTGGCATTTTCTAACTTTGGAGTATTTGACTTTGAAAAAGTAATAGCATCTTTTAACGTGGAAAGGTTGTGTTTATAATATAAATGTATCAAGCTGCATCTGTTTTTAAGTGTACTTGCCTGTAAAATGTCTCTTCGAATAGCTCTCAAAGGATTTCCCTCTAGTGCGAGGAATTTCAAGTGAGGAAGGTTCCCCAGTGCATAAGGCAATCTGCAGATAGAGACAAAGTAACTTCAACAAAAGCATTAAATGATTAGCAATAGTCTATCACTTCATCTAGTATTCTGAATCAAGCACAAGGAAGTCACATTGTTAAAAGTAGTAGTAATTAAAATCAGGACCACAAAAACTCTTGCACAAAGTCCTTTCTTAAAAGCAAGCAGCAAACAACAATGACAAAAGACAAGTGATGCACAGAGAAAATGAAACAGTGAATTATTGTTCAGCCAAAACTAGAATCTTTATCTTTGTTTCAGTATAGATTTACATGGCTTTAATCTTACCTACTAATATCATTGTTAGCTAGGTCAAGTCGCTCCAACTTTTGAAGCAAAGTAATTTCATCAGGAAGTGATTTAAGTTTGTTATCTCTAAGCTCCAACACACAGAGAGAATTCAAATGCTTAAGGTGTTCTGTGTTTAACACTTCAATCTGATTTTCTCCAACATGTAACTCCTAAAGAAATAAAAGATAATTCACAAAAATATTATTCTGGCAAAACAAAACATATTCATTTCACAGTTGTGATGCTACCTGGAAAAAAAGAATGGCAAACCTCCAAGTAACCTATGCCTGCAAGATTATTTAACTATTCATGCAGGCCAAATTCCCGCAGTTAGACTGCTTCCAGTTCCTGAGCTGGTTTGTTTAAAGCTGGCTAGGGTATGTCTACACTGCAATACATTATAACTGATATAATGCATTAATTGAGCAGTGGTCAGTCATCTTTTAAGGCTGCAAGCCAGACTGACGCAGCTTGGATCAGAGCTGGGGAGGTGCTAGAATCAGCTGCAGCCAGCATCTGTTCCCAGAAAGTAACTGCTGCCAAAGCCTCCTGCTACAGAATGCCACCGAAGTCCCATGTCTATACGCTGGATCAAATGGCTCCGGGGGCCAAATTCAGCACACAGGCCATAAGTTGCTAACGCATGATTTAAACTCTCAGAGAGAATGGTGATAGACTATTCTCTTTGGCTGCAGAGGACAAGAACAACAACAGACTTATTTATACTGCAATTAAATCGCAAAAAAAAAAAAAAATAAAATAAAATGGTTAGCTATAAAAAAGGGTAAGTAAGTACTGCAACAGTGCTTAACTTAAAGGTTACTTAGAAATTGTGGAATCATCATCCTTGGATATTAAACAAATACTTTATTGGAGTAATTTAAACATGGATGATCCTGCCTTGAGCAAGTGACTGCACTAAATTACCTCGTGAGATTCCTTCCAGCCCTGTTTTTCTATGATTTTGTAAAAAGCAAAATGATCAATCTAATATATACCATCTCTAACCAACAAAGTATTTCTAGAGACCCAAGTAAAAACATACAAATACTTTATATTGTTACAGCTCCATTGTAAGCAATCTAAATTATTTTATTCCCAAATTTGAAAACAGCTACGGTATATCTGTTATCCTAGTTTTAGTGTTTCCAAATTTGGACTGTAAAAACTAAAAAGTCTGTGCATAATCTTACACTTACTTCATGTCTGTCATATCATTCTTCAGTATATTAATAATTTACTGAAACACAATTAAGTTACAATAACCATTACAGATCTTACCTTTAGTAATCTGCATGATGGGAATTCTGGTAAGAAATGCAATTTATTTTTTCTTAAGTAAAGCTGTTCTAAAGATGCCATACTGGCCAGTTCAGGAGGTATAGTCTCTAAGAAGTTTTTAGTGCAATCCAGTTGTTTTAAGCCTGTAAGAGTGAATTCAGGAATGAAAAATATATACAAATCCTAAAAAGTTACCTTTACTAGAAAAGATGACAAAAACATGCTTTTCTAAAATACTGTTATAAAACCAGCTATCAGAATTTCAGAAGAAACTATTCCAAGCACCTTCAGATTTTACAAAAGCTAGGTATCTGACTATTCAGAAATAGCCTTTACCTTTTTACGGAGTTCAGTACTTAGTAGTCATGTACAAAACTTGTTTTAGAGCTAGGATATAGAGGCTCTCTAGTCCTCTATTAAAGACCATGGCTAGTCTACACAGACATTTTTTATTATTTTGTCCTGACAATCTACTGTCATCTGCTCCTCTTTATGCCTCAAAAGAGAGATAGTTAGCCATATTTGCCTGAAGTCAGGGAAAAGGCAAGTCAGAGTAGCATGCTAGAGACTAACTGGTTCAGGGATGCATAAGTTTTTGTAGGTGACAGCCTACTTTGCCAGATGCTAGATGTAGATTTCTCTCATGAAGTAGGCTGTCACTTTCTAAAGATTATACCTCTCTGAATCATTTAGTTTCTAATGTGCCACTCTGCTCTGCCTTATACCTGTACAGTAACTGGAGTCCATATTTACTTAAACAAGTATTAAGCCTAATGATTTAAGTTGATTCAAAACTTGCTTATTCCTCCCTCTAATTCCACTGTCTCCTCTCTTCTGCCCTTGCTTTCCTATGCAAGTGCTGTAAGGAAAACTGTTAGTTAGTTGGCTGTTTATCTATTACAAAGTTTTGTCAAAGCCATTAGACTCTACGCAGAATGAAATGAAGCCATTCTGATTCTCTTCTTGCCCCTTCCATCAAGAACTGCTGCTGTCAGAACTTTCAATTTGATATCTATGGCTGCATCCATGCAAGCACAGATGTTTGTTTCCTGGGGGACACCCATGCCACGTGCCCTCTGGTGCACAGCAGACTACTGAGCGTGGGGTAGGAGAGGCTGGAGCCAGCAACTGTGCTGGCCCCAGCAGCCTTACCTGGAGGTCTGGGAGCCTCCAGGAGTTGAAGCGCAGTGCTCCTGCAGCTGGGAGCTTGGCTGGCAGCTAAAGCATGGCTCCAACTATACAGGCTCTGGTTCTGGGTAGTGTGTGCTACCCCATGCACTGCTCTCTGTTTTTTGGCATGTTTATTGGCACATGCATTGCCCTATTTTTTTTGGACCTCCTGAGGACAAAAAACCCCTCCCACTGCAAAGCAGCAGCATAGAGAATGGCTGTAAGTTGGGTGTGTGGTGCCAGACAGGTCTGCAGCACAACATACCCCACTTCTGTGCTTGTCTGGAGGCACCCTATGTGTCTGTGGGCTACAACCTGATTCATCAGCCCACCATACTAAATATTAAATGCTTTCAAACCAGATACTTGGTAAAATATATGATTTATTCAGCTACAATAAAAATAAACAACTTATTTCAAGATATAAGACTGCAGCTCCACATTTGTGATAGATTGTGAAAAATGCTATGGAAAACAGGATTACTTTTCATTGAGCTGATTTCTGCTGGCAGACTCCTTAGCTGATTCTGGGCCACGTTGAGTCGTATCAAGTTAGTTAGGGAAGCAAAACTGGTTGGAATAGTTGCAAGATGGTTGTTGGAAAGATTCTGGGAAGGAAAACAAAAACAAAAGCAAGAGAGAGAGTGAGAAATTGTAGACAAGCCATTCTGAATGAAGTTTAAAAACAGCTCAAGTGTGTAACTACTGGCAGAGAATCTCATATTTATTTAGGTAACATGTTTGTCCCCCTTAGTGTTGTTCTCGAATGACTCAATCTTCACAAAAGATTTCCTTTTTCTCTGTTCTAGCTTGTGTTCCTGCAGCCTGGTTCCCCTTTAGACTTCATCAGTACCATTCCCTACTCATCAGCAATGGTTGCCAATAAGCAGAGGAGGGACATTCCCCGCATTTTACTGAATGAGGCCTACTCTATACTACCAAGTTTTGTCATCCATATTCCAGTTCTGCATGAAAACCTTGTCCACACTCAAAGCTCCTCTGCAGCCTGAGACCCTCCTTTTCTGCCAGAGTCAATTCATGTCTGCAAGCAGCCAGCTTTCTACTGGGTTCCTTCAGCAGCTGATCAGTAGAAATCAAACTGGTGTCCAGAGCAGCCAGCATAAGGCAGGGTGAAATTCCTGCCAGATGACAGATAAGGCAGCCCTGGGCACAGGCATGTCTCAGGGCCTCATTTGATATATACTGCAAGCAGTCACAGAGCTGCAGAGGGTTTATGTCAGGGAGAGAGAGCTGGCATAACACTGCCAGAAGAAACAAGGGGTCTTGCACCTGACTGTATGTGTGAATGAAGGCAAACTTCTGCCAGAAGAGCTTTACAGCATAAATCAGGTAAGAAGAGCATTAGTCCCTTTGACTTTCTACAGACTTTCTGAATTTGCCAAACTAAAAACAAAACTGTTTCCAAACAGACACACTGAATACAACAATTTAAAAAATTATTGGTGTATTTCTAAAGAGCTACAACATTGGTCTAGATGGCAGTTCTATCATCAAAGATGAGCCAACAGAAAAGTAGCGATAACAGCTAAACCTCTACCTGGTTCCAAGGAAAAACCCCTAGAAAACAGCTACAACTTACTAGCTCTTCCAAACTGACAAGCTGTCCAAATCCATCAGGTAAATGACTTAACTCATTGTGTTGTACAAGAAGGCTCTTCAAGTGCCTCAACTGTGTCAATTCCTCTGGTATATTTTTCAGCTTGTTATGGCTAGTAATAAGAAAATAATATATTAGTAAGAAGCAATTCTAAAAAGCCAACTTTTAAAAAATATTTTATTACATGCAACGTACAAGACAAATTTCAGGTGAAAGTACCTTGGACATTAAAATTAGGTCTCTCTTTAACATCTAAGCTTCTCCTCTTCCTGTACATCTACTTATATGCAATAATACTTTAAACCAGTGTCTGCGGTTAGATACAAACTGGCTGAAAATCAGACACTCTTATTTTACAGGGTATTTTTTTTTTTTTTTAAAGGAAGCTGTATTTTAATTTTTTCAGTCCACAAATTTGATAGTTCTGGTAAGCACAAGAATACAAATTTCTCAACATGAATAAACTAAAAAAAATTATTTTCAAAACATTACTTCTGACAAAAATCACTTTTGATTCTTTAAACTGAAACTGCTAGCTTGAAGAAAGTGAGTACAGAGGTTCCCTTGAAGAATAGGTAAAAATCTAAAAACTACCATAACGCTAAGAGAAGTGGTCTTATCAAAACCAAAATACTGATGCTTTCATTGTTTCAAGTTGGTTTATAAAAACATTCCCATAGTGTAAGATGATTGAATTTTCAAAACAATGAAGAACTGGATACTCTAGTCTTACTGACTTTTAATGGAAGTTTAAGGAAGATAAGCGCTTGTCTTTGCATTCTTGCAAAAGACCACCCTTAGTGCTTTAACTGAGTCTTCAACATATATAATGTACAGCACAATCACTAGGAAATCAAATGGAAATTTTAAAATTGGCCACTATATTTAAATACACAAATAAGGGCCTCTAAGCAGAGTCTGAGCTCTCATAATTTTGCAAATCTATTTTAGTAAACCTAAGTGTGTTTGTAACACCATCTCTCTAATCAGTCTTATTCCATCAGAAGTCAGCAGGATACATCCATCACCTACTAAAGGAGGTCACTAACTTTAGAAATGTATCAATCAGAAAACTGTAATGAAAACAAATCTGAGAGATCCAGAGGGTTTGGGCTGAAATAAACCTATGAAAGTAATGAGCCATGTCATTGGAATGGAAGTAATGCAAATTAGCAGGAAGAGCAAGATGCGGGAGACTAATTAATACAAATATTATATGATTACAATAGTGCAAGTTCCAAAGTTTCAGACGTGCAAAGAGCCTTGCAGGCCCCTGTTGCTCTGTAATGTTCCTCCACATGACCCAAGGAGTTTTCCTGCACTGTGCTCTTCACACTATCAAAAATCAAAATGGGAGTTTTCAATTTATAAGTGTTACCTTAAAAATATCAAGTTAAAAAAGCAGCAAATTACACAGAACAATCCTGGTTTAAACATTTCCTGCATACAGTCTTCAAAGAATTTTTCCTTGACTCACTCCACAAACATAATGAACTATTTAACATATTCATATTTAGTAAAAATGTGTTTACCTAACATCCAGTTTCTGCAGATTTTCCAAAGTTCCTATAGCAGAAGGAAGAGCTGTCAGCTGATTATCATGTATCTAGAAAAATAAATTATTTAAAAATATAATTGTTTGTCAGTACCTTGTATGGTTTTTTCCTACACAAGAATCAAGTTATACTACATCCATATAAATATAATTTTCAGCTCAGACCTGCAAAGCCTCTTGCCAGGGTCAGTTTCACTACCAACAGGAACACTGCAGAATTACCACTCTTAAAGCTTTACTCAGTTGATAATAAAAGCAGTGAGTAGCAGATGTAAAAGCTGATCAAAGAGGTACAAGTAGGAAGAAGAGAGATACAAAAAAACAGCTTCATCCCTGTGAAGGATAGGAGTCACAGGTAAGCAAGTAAATGTGCAAGTCCTCAAAAATGTAGTGGAGAAAAACTGTGACTAGCCAAGAAGAAGAGCCTCACATTTGTGAGCCCAACAGCATAATGGTTATGGCACTTATTCAGGGAGTGAGAGGCCCGGGTCCTAAGCCTGGCTCACAAAAAGAAAATTTGAACTACATCTTTCACTTAACCACCAAGGCATGGGCTAGGTATGACCCAGAGCATGTTTATTTTGAAGCTAGCCCACTGTATAACGAAGAACTGAATACTGTATATGTAAGGGCAGGGGGAAAGCAAGCCACTGGGAGTGAGAGTCAGTGAGGTAAACACTGCTCTGAAATGGAGGGGACTCCCTGATCTAGAAGGACAGGCATAAGTGTGAAGCTAGAAATAGGACTGAAAATCTGCAGAAGTGTCAGAAATGCTATTTACATGGCTACATCTGGAGTTACACTCCAACTCTAACTGGCACGTTAGATAAAGTAGGATCAGGCCCTTAACTCTGTGGTCTTAATCTTAAAATTAAGAAAAACCAAATACTTTAACAACACATCCAAAACAATTATTCTTAAATGTACTCCCTTATCTTCTTCAAATGTACAATCACTCTTAAATGTGTCCCCTTATCTTCACTTTTATTTTAAGTACCATTGCCTAATTTCAGAAAAACGAATAAAGTACATACTGATTTAATGCATTTTTATGTTTAGTTCCTTTTACCTAGAGTCTTTATACAAACTTTCTTCTGTATCTTGTATTTTAGTTTTATTTTTTATCCCACTTACATTTGAACTTCGGAAGGAAAAACATTTGAAAGTGTTTAATGGATAGGATTTAAATTTTTTTTATTCCTTCGGGTTGGAAAAACAGTTCATAGTAAAACAGACTTTGTAACAATTGGAATGGCCATATAAAAACAACACAACACAAACCTATTTCTAACAATAACTTCATATTTCCTTTAAAGTTTTTTTAGATACTTAAGGTAATGATACCCTTTTGGTAATACTCCATACAAAAACTTTTTGCTGACCCTAACAGAAAGAAAACTGGCAACCAGATCTAGTTCTCAAACTTTTCAGGAACCAAGAGAGAAATGTTTTCTTCTAAACCAGTTCCAGCCAAATCCAGTGAGAGAGCAGGAATGTAAGCACTCAATTAAAAATAGATGGGAAAGAATCAAATTGGTAACAAAAGGAAAAAGGGGAGTTCTCTGCTGCATGACTGAGACATTTTTTACCCAGACCACTTAGGGCAGGGGTGGGCAATTATTTTAGGCAGAGGGCCGCTTAACTGAGTTTTGGCAAGCCATCGAGGGCCAAATGACAGGCAGCCAGGGGCAGATAAATATTACTTAATTTTTTAGGGGCCCCACAGGCTGGGTAGAAGGTCTGGAGGGACACATCCAGCCCACGGGCCGCATTTTGCCCACCCCTGACTTAGAGTGAACCCTGATCTGAGACTCAACCCTGCATCTGCGTGTACACACTTCTGCTCTTCTGTACCTGCCTCTAGTCACGTCTCTTAAGTTTCCAAGATCTAAGTATATGTATTCCTTAATTATAGCTTTTCACTCTTCAAGGATCCCCAACCAAATGTTCTCTCTTATTTCCCACCTACCATCCACAAAAAGGCCTTCGCCATGGCAACCTTCTTTCAGGGAAGAGGAGCAGCTCCCTTCCCCAAGTAAACCAGTACCAGCACTGTAGGACTTCAGTTCACAAAACATTTAAGGGCATGTTCAGACAAGCATGGACATTCATTTCACCGGGGACAAACATTAGTGGCACATAGTTGTGCTGCTACTTATGCCTGGAAAATGCCTGTATACACACGCTCTGGTGCGCAGCAAGTTGCCCCAGGGTTGGGTAGGGAAGGCTGGGGCCAGCACCTGGGCTGGCCCCAGCAGCCTTACCTGTGGGCCCCCCATGGCTCCAGCAGTAGCAATCCGGCCATATGGAGCCTAGCTGGCAGCTGGAGCATGGCTCTAGCTATCCAGGCTCTGGATTCAGGTGGCACATGCTGCCACTACACACACCGCCCTGTTTTTACCGCCACAGGTTTTGACACTGGTATCTCCCAGTGTCAAAAAAATCCCACCATGCTGCTAATTTGCAGCATGGAAAATGCTTATGCGTGGGTACATGCAGTTTGCAGCACTATGGACAGGTCTCATTTAGATGAGCCCTAAAGGGCACTTTTTCACCAGCATGCTAGACACACGGTCCTTGCAGCATTCCAGTTACCTTATCACTGGAGCCCAAAGCATAAGCTCTGGATATTATAGAACTACTGCAGTCCTCTGGCAATTTCCAATAACCCAACACTCAAAAAAGGGTTATGGTGGCTAGAAACGTTCAGATCTCTGGAGAAGCATGGAGAGGAAAGAGGGTAAGGCTTCAATAGGTATTTCCCAGTATTTTTGTTTTGGACATCATTACCATTTGGGCAAATTTCTGATTAGGTAAACTATTCCTTGTTTTCTGTGGACAAGTTATTTCATAACTGTCCATTAAAGAGTTTTCTGGAAATACCTAAGAAGCATGTGGTACTGTCCACCATCAGGATGCTGGGTGAGATATACCTTCCCCACCCAGCAATTGTACACCCCATTCTAATACTCACTGTCTGAGAATGTCTTTAACCTGACAGCTCTGGGTCAAGGGGTGGGCTCTGATCTCTCTCTTTTCTAGCGTCACACTGAAACTTCCTACCCACTTTCCCATGGGCTAGTATAGGCTGCATGACCAACTGCATGGCCTACATCACATCATCATATACCAACTATGTATGGGGGGTCCTATACTGTCTTCCAAAGCCATGGGAAAACTGTCATTTTTAATGTTTTCTAATGAAGTTTTGGTCTGTTAAAGCAATTCCTACATTCCCCTAGGAAGACAATGATACCACAGCTTCTCCTCCCCATTCTATTCCATCAGCCAGAACAGAACCGGGAGGGGACGGTGAGAAAGAATAGATCGTCTCCCTTCTCCCCGCCTTCCAGAACGCGCCTACAATCTGACAGCGACTGATGTTCTTTAGCGGGATCACAGTACTTACATCCAGCACAGTGAGAGCAGGAAGAAGTCTGACATCCTCTGAAAGACACTGCAGTTTGTTTGAGGCTAAGATAAGTTTGGTCAGATCTGTTTGCTCCCACCAGCGATCAGCAGCACTGAAAGAGAGGTTCTGATGAGCTTCCTCTGGAGTGTCCAAATTTATTCGCCACACATGCTGAGGCACTGCACACCAAAATATAAAAAAGAAATAACTGCCTTGCATATTTATGTCCGAGCTTTCCCTGTTTTTTTCCTACCAGTAATGTAGCTATGAATGACTCCATTCTTTATAGAGCTGCCTGGGTAGTTTCAATTAAAACTTCTGAGGAGAGGCTGCTGGAATGGGGGTTATTTAGTCTGCAGAAGAGAAGACAGAGGGGATTTTAGAGCAGCCTCTAGCAGGGTTATGAAGAGGCTGGAGCTGGTCTGTTCTCCATGGTGGAAGGAACACACTTAAACCTTGGAGGTTTAAGACCCAGCTAGACAAACCCCTGGCTGGGAAAATCTAGTTAGGAGCAGGGGGGCTGGTCTAGATGTGACCTCCCGAGGTCTCTTCCAACTCTCATTTTCTATGAAAAAAGTGTGTGAGGGGGGAAGAGCAGAGAATAATCACTAGCATCTCCCCACCGGCTTTTCCTTTGTGATCAGCAGACGGAAGGATACCAGCTCCCAAGCTGGTTAAGCGGGGCGGGGGGCGCGCTGGTGGCAGCGTGCTGTCTCTGCTCCGCCGGGGGCTGGCAATTCCCGGCCTCTTCAGGCTGCCCGGTGTCTCGTGGTGCCGGGGCCGGCAAGAGGAGAGCGGCTGAAGCGGCGGGAGGGGGCGGGGAAGGAAGGGGAGACCCGCGCAGCCGCCACCTCTCACCCTCGCTCAGGTCCCGGCCCGACAGGTTCAAGAGGCCGCTCTTGCGGGCAGCGCGGAGCAGCCCCTGCGGCACCGCGGGCCCCGGCTCCCCCGCGCCCGCTCGGCCCCGGCGCGCCGCGGACATGGCTCCGTCTCCCGGCCCGGCGGGGAGGCGGCTCGCGCTGCTTCCCGGCCCTCCCCGCGCCGGCACCTGGGCGGGGTCGAGGCGAGCCGGGGGCTTTCGTGACCCCGCTTGGGCCCACCGGTCTACCCTGCCCGCCGGCTGAAGAGTCCGGCAAAGCTCGTGCTCCCCCTGCCCGGGCCGCGGTTGGCCACGTGCCCCCGACTGCAGCCCCGCGCCGCGCCCGGGGACCCGGCCTGCCGGTCAGCGCTCGCGTCTGCACGGAACTGGAGTCACCCTGTAAACCAGCGCTTCCCGCCCGCCCGGCCCCGCGCGCCGCTCGCTAGTAAACAGCAAGGCCCAGCCCTGACCCAGTGAATAGTTTAAGTAGAAAACAGCTCCCTGGCCCTGCCCGTCCCCCACCCCAGTGCGTGGGGCAGGGGATGGGTGTGGGGCTTGGGGGGTCCCCAGCAGCCCCTCACGGGCGGGGACCCTGCCAGCCTTCAAGCGAAAAGGCTCGGGTTCCCACATTTTTCTCCCGTAAAGGATAATCCATTTTTAAAAGTTCGTTGATCCATTTTTAAAGTTTGTTATCCTTTCACATTCACATATATTGTTTTGTGTCACAACCCACAGGTTAAGAAACGCTGCTCTAGAGGTCATCTAGTTGTGGCCCCCCCCCCGGACCACCTTGCCCATCCAAACCTTTCCACAAGCTAACCTCTTAGTAAAACTGCAGTCAACCCTGACACAGCAGATGGTCACATCTAGACCAGCCCCCCTGCTCCTAACTAGATTTTCCCAGCCAGGGGTTTGTCTAGCTGGGTCTTAAACCTCCAAGGTTTAAGTGTGTTCCTT
>JAGPOW010001543.1:2868782-2972302 GCA_030014935.1 Caiman crocodilus | reverse complement strand
CAGCCAGGGGTTTGTCTAGCTGGGTCTTAAACCTCCAAGGTTTAAGTGTGTTCCTTTGTTTTACTCCCTTGCTAGTGAGAGAGTTTTTCCTAATATCCAGCAGCCTGTCCTGCTTCTGTAAAAGGTCGTTAATACATGGGTGACTGGTGCCCCAGATTGCAAGGCGGGGGCTGCCCAGCAGCAGCGGATTGGCAACTGGGGGGAGGGGGGTACCCTGGCAGCCAATCGCCGAGCCAGCATCAAAACCAGACATGCACTTCCAGTTCACAGCTGGCATTTCCAGGGGGTACATGGCCGATCTTAGGGGGTGCATATGCACCCATATATGCTTTAAATATCCCAGGTGGAGGGCCATGTGCTCTGCTACAGAGGAAGGCAAAAGCCCCCCATGCTCCATAGCAATGCAGTTTGTCTTCACCTGGAAGTTTACCTGAGCAGGGACTGTGGTGTTGCTGCTCAGGTGGACCTTCTGGAACCAGATTCAGCTACAATGGCTTAAAAGCTATTCCACAACAGCAGAGGAGTACTGTGCCTAAAGGCTTGTTCTCCCCAACAAGGAGCACTCCTTATCACACTACCCGGAGACAGAGAGATTGCTTTGCCTACAGCGTAAGACCTCAGCCTGAAAGCAGAATCACAGTATGTAATTTAAGGTTGTTCCCGATTTAAATGGGACAATGCAAACTGAAAAGAATTAGACCCAGATGTAGCTGCTTAAATTAGCACCTGAACAATTTAAAATGGGCTAGACTCCATACTTCTGCCCTACTCTGAGATAGCAGTGACAGAGATTTTAAGACATTCCTTGCAGTACTGTAATTCTCTGGGCAGGATTCCCTCCTGAATGAGTCTCACTTAGCTGAATATCAAAAGTTTTCTCGATGTGCAAGAAGCTACGTGGTATTACAGACTACTAGATAATAGATTTTTTCCCAGATCACCTTGAATTGTAACCACAATAACAGCACATTTCTAAAAATATCCCACCACCAGCAATATCTATATAATTAAAATAATGATGTAGCAGTTGACCTGGTCAAATAATGGTAATGCATTGCTGTGAAACTTATACGATATTGCAGCAGCAAAATTGCATTGCACAGCATTCCAGTTACCTTAGCACTGGAGCCCAAAGCATAAGCAGAGACTCCCCATGCCTGAAGAAGGGCGACTGTGCCTGAAAGCTTGCCCAGAACTTTTTCCAGCTCCTCAGTTGGTCTAATAAAAGATTTCACATCTACTCAAAGAACCTTGCCTTTCTAGTTCAAGATGCTCTAAAATTTGAATGCTTACTTGGTTAATGCTTAATTACGTTCAATTTCCTGTGCCTCCTGTTGATATGGAGAAGAGATCATTGATCTAAAATTGGGATTATGTAAGCAAGGGCTTCCAAAAACTCCTAAACTCTCAATGTAAACATAACAGATTTTATCACCCTCTTTTGTTCATGAATGGAGTTCAAACTATGGCTATGACAGTTCCAATTAATTTTAGTTGAATTTAGTTAATGCATGGCACTCCATTGTCCCTTTGGACAATATTGAAAACAATTATTAAATAATTATGCACTTTAGATTAGCTCTTATTAAGCATTTATGCACTACAGGCTACCATGTGTATGTGCAGAAATCTTAATGTGATCTAAGGTACTCAAGGAAGATGCACTTTTGTCAATGAACTTCTACAACTACAGACTGTAAATTCACAAAGGCATTGGGGAAAAAACTAAAGTCATGTTGCTGTAATCCACTTTATACATTTGGGGATCTGTAATCCCATTATAGGTGATCCAAATGGTATTTCTTAAAACAAAATAAATTACACTTGCGCCAGATATCAAGAAGCTAACAGCTCCTAAAAGGCCAATCGATGGCTTATCAGATAGGCAGGATAAACTGGAAATGCACCAGGCTTCTCGCACACTATGTTAGTATAACCAACAAGGGGACATAATGCCAAGATTTAGATATAGAAGTAGTCCAGGAAGTTCCTCTGTGCTTTGTCAGCAACTCTACTTTCCCAGTGTTTCAAAGCACAGCCATTATCACCATTTGACTGTAATAAAGGTCACAGGAAACCAGAAGGCCCCTTAAAAATCATCCAGCAGCCTTTATCTTTTGCTAGCCGCAACAGCATTTCAACTGCAAACCCACAATAACTACAGTTGTTCAAATGGCCACTAACTCCTAAAGAAAGTTTGCTTAGCTTTTTTAACAGAAGAGGTTCACTGACAAAAAGGATAATGCAGAATTACGATTGCCAGGTGATGATTCATACCCTTCCAGAACACCAAGTTCAATCACACACGCTTCTGAAGACCAGGCAGATTTAATATACCCTGCAAAGCAACCTCTGCTTTCTGACCACTGCTGCCAAATGCCTATTACATGCTTCTCTTCTGATAATGCAAATCACTCAGAAAATCAGATATGTGATATGACTACTTTTAAGAACAGCCCAATGTCTTTGCCTTGCTAATGCAAAACTTTGTATTTAACCTACAGAATAAAGTTATTTCCAATAGCTCACAAAACAAACTCCCTGACCCCACTTCAGAGAAAGGGTATGATTCCTGCTCAGCTTTACACCCCCTTCACATGTATAGGTAGCTTCCCAGCTAACATATGCTTTCACTTAAATATGTATGCCATTCTCAGATCCACCTCACTGTCAACAACCCTCTGGGTTAAGGCCTGCGAACACTGCTGCTAACACAACCCACAGCAAATGGAAACATCCTGGATCACTCCTGATACTCTTCTCTTGAGCACACACCCAACCCCACCATCTCACCTCACAGTTGACACCTGGACAAGCTGCTCCAACTAATTCCTCTATCAGTCACCTAAATGAGGTGAAATGCGTACAGAAACCCCTAACTCCAGGGGACAGAATGAAAACTGTACCGACTTGTACTTTAGTGGCAGTGCAAGACTGATGTTATAGCTGTGATGGTCCAGAAATTATGAGGCAAGTCTTGCATTTGAAAGCTTGTCTAACTTCATCCCAACCACACAGATGGTCCAACGAAAGCTATCACTGTAAGAAATAGATCCCTGTCCCTTGCTGGTACTTGATAACTTCCGACTTTTCAGAGGCCTGGCTCTGAACTACACACTTGGGAAGGGCTCCAGAGCCTTATGTCCTTCTTAACAAAGGTTTTTATTTTTGGCTATTTTTTTCAGTTATTTAATTTCTGACTTTTCAGAGGCCTGACTGAACTACACACTTAGGAAGAGCGCCAGACATCTGCGAGGAGCTTCAGATCCTTGCTAATAAAGGTTTTACTTGTAGTTATTTATGCAATACTCTAACAAATCTTTGGCCCTGGGCCAGGGACCAAACCCTACTCCCACGAGACAAAAGGCCTGTGCCTGCTTGTTGTCTCACCCACGGGTGAGGTTTACTTTCTGCGCCAGCTGGACAAGGAAACCCCCCCAGCACCCACCCAGCCCACTGAGGCCCATTAGGGGCCAGGGCTGCACAGCGCGGGGGGCTCAGGGCAGTGCGCTGCCGCCCGCGTCCTGAGGCTCCAGCCTGCCCCTGTAACGAAGCCGGTGGCAGACGCTAAGCCGGGCCACGCGCTCTGCGGCTAGGGCTGCGCAGGCCTCAGGGCCGAGCCCGCGCAGGCGCGTACGCCGTTTCCACGAAACCCGCCCGCCTGCCTTGTCCCTCGCAGAGGGCACCGACACTACGCACGCGCAGAAGTCCACCGCCCCACGCAAGCCACCTGACTGCGCAGGCGCAACGGCTCCGCCCCGAGTCCCCCGGGGCAGGCGTAGGCACTGCGCATGCGCCCCGGTGAGCGCTACGTGCTAACGTAGAATTCGCGCAGGGTGTGAGCCTGCGCAGGGCCAGCGGGGCTGCGTCTTGCGCCTGCGCAGAGAACGGCCGTGGGGGCTTGTGGGATACTGCGGCCCAGACAGGCTGGTGAGGCAGGCGGCGGTTGCTACTCGGCGGCGGGCGTTTTTGTGCGTGGGGCCCGGGCCTGCGGCCAGAGGCTGCCCGGTCCCTAACGCGCCCCCCCTCCCCGATGTGTTTGTAGCGCTGGAGTGGGCGGCAGCGCGATGGCTTCGAGCAGCGGCACCGACGTGATCCAGGTCACCAACGTCTCCCCCAGCGCCAGCTCCGAGCAGATGCGGACGCTCTTCGGCTTCTTGGGCAAGATCGAGGAGCTTCGCCTCTTCCCCCCCGAGTGAGTGCGGCCGCCGTCCCGCGGAGCGCGGCTCCTCCCCTCCGGGCCCGCGGCAGACAGCTCCCCCCCTCCTCCCGGCCCCCCTCCCCCTCCCCCTCGGCGGGGCCGCGGCCCGCCCCCTTCCGCTCCCGCGCCTGCCTGAGGCCGGGCCGCGCCGCCCCGAGCTCGGCCTTCTCCACGCGCCCTGATCTGGCCTGCAGGGGGCGCCCCGACGTGTGCGCGGCTGGTTCCTGCTCGCGGCTTTCGCAAGGGGCTGGAGGCTCCTGAGCGTGCTCTGCCACGAGTCTGGCGCTTCTGCAAACCCCTCTTGGCCTGCGTGCTGCCCGCCCGGCTAAGGGGGCCCTGTGAAGCATCAGGGCAGGTGGGAGCGGGCCCCGGAGACAGTGTTTTGCATTGTTAGGAAAGCAAGGCCCATCTCCCCTCTCCAGCCCACCCAGCCACAGCCACTGGGGCCCCTTCCCATGGGGATGATGGCCCACGGGGGGCTCGTTTGCCAAGTTGTTGAGATTGGAGCTGATTGGGAGAGAACCGGCTGCTAGGAAACCCCGTTGCAGCTTCTGGTGAAACATCTGAGCCCAGAGGCTGTGAGGGGCTTGGGTGGTCACTCCGTCTTAAATAGTACCACCAAATGGAAATTCAGTTGCTGATTTTCCAGCAGCTGATGCACAAGAAAGCAGGGCCTGCTTCCTTCGTGGAGTAGGCGTCAAATCATATTTGCTCGAGTAGAAGTGGAAGTTAGCGAGAGGTTGGGGTGTTCCAAGTAATGATGCTTCATTTGTGTGGAGCATGGCTACACCCCACATGCGACATCTGTGTCAGTGTGTAAGAAGCAAGCAATATGCTGCACCAGTCGTTTGACAGACTGCCCTGATGTCGACTCTTGTTTGTTATTCTTTTATCTCTTAGGAAAAGATACCAGTTATTTTGGCTGAGAGTCAAATTGTTATATTAAAAATAAAGATGCCTCTGCATGAAAAACTCTGTCCTGTCATATTCCTGCCCCCCCACACACACTTCCCCCACACAAAAAAGAAAATCTTCCCATCCTTTTTGGAAGTGAATTCACATATTCAACACTGTATCCTGCTTTTAGTGTTTGCTTTGTACTGGGCATTTTGTATTGAAATTGGGAGTATCAAAGAAGACAGAATGGGCCCATAATTGGAGTGGGTAAACACTTTATGAACTGTGAGTTTTTAAATTGTTAATGGTTGAGGAAGAGTCATTTAGATGCCACAGACCTTAATCTTTTTTTTCCTCCAGGAAGGCCAGAAACTCCTTTTAGTACATTTAACTTGTTTAAAAAGTCATAAGTCTATTGCTGTGTTTGAGTGCCCAATAGTCATTAATTTTATCTTTACATCTATGTATGTGGGGAATAGTGTCACTATTGTACAAGATGCAGCCAGGGCAGGTTGAGTGATTTGCACAAATTCTGGTCAGTGCCTTACAGCCCCTGGCATTAATTGATATGCTATGGGACAGGGGTTGTCAACCAGGGGTATATGTACCCCTGGGGTACTTAAACTGGTCCTAGGGGGTACGTGCAGGGGGGGGGGGATGGAGTGCCACCACCTTCCAGGAGCAGGGCAAGAGTGGGGCAAGGGGAGCAGTGCCCCTCTGCGAGGAGGAGAAGCTCACACCTGATGGCTGCTGCCACCACACATCGGCCTGGTGAGCTGCTCTGCCCTGCAGAGGGGCACCACTGACCTTGCCCCTCCTCAGTGACCAAATTCTTCACTCTTTTGCCTCACCTTATACAAATTTCCCTCATCCCCCACCCTCCCTATTTAGATGTGTTCACATGTATTTTGACTCTTCATCATGTCTGTCTCTTTGCTCAGCCATCTACTCATGTTCAGTTTCCCTTTCTCGCCAGCTTCTCGTGTCTTTGCTTCATTTCAGGAAGACATTAGGCCCAGTTACAGGAGGCATGGAGTCCAAAGGAGAGAGAGACACCTGGCTTTTGGTGTGAGGCTTTGCTTTTCACTCAGTTTTTGAGGGGTGCCTTAAGTATAAAAGGGATGAGAACCACAATTTTAGAGCTTCTCAAATAAAGCCTCTTTGCCCTGTCAAACTCTCCTGAAGAGAGATCAATTTCATCACAAAAAGTTATTAGACTAGGTTAGACTTGGTTATATTTTAACAGGTAGATTGATTTAACTAAGTCAATTTATATAATGACATAAATTACCAAGTTGGAAGGTCTTGATTTAAACGTTCTTAGGAGGGCTTGGACCAGATAAGGTTCAAAGGGACCTCGGCTTAACTTCCTATAATTCTGTCTATTGTAATCCAAGTTTTTATTTGTACTTCAGTTCTTTTTTAAAGAGAGACTCATTCTTATTGGTTAATTTAACCTTTAAAATGCACTGTTTTACAGTTAAATAGAAACTTTATGCCAGGATTTGGTGCACTTTCTTGCTACATAGTGGGGGATACCTTACTCGTACATTTATTTAAGCAATGATGTAACTTGTTATTTTCAGATTCTTATTAATTTTATTTAGTATGATATATATACACCCCTGCCGAGTTTACTTATTTACTAGCTAATTTATTTGTTTACCCATTGTTTTTTGTTAAATAACTATTAAGTTAATAACTGACATTAATTAAATGTACAATAGCATATAAAATATGTTAATAAATAAAACAGCCTTAAACCATGGTGCATCATGGAGTGAGGTCCTGATCCCTGTGATGACTTCAGTCTCTTGCACCTAACAGTATAACCCCTGGGTCTCCTAGAACCTCAGACCATTAATACGGGATGCATCCTGTTGTCAGGCTCAATAGCATACAGAGCCTGACTTCAGAAGTTAGATGTACTCTAATTCTGTCATACAGAAATACACACAATGTGTGTAGACTAAACATTTTGACAGATGTTTAGGTTAACATTCCGGATGCAGGACATTTAAATAAATGTTGTATGAGATGATAGTGAGCTTAGAGCTTTTACTTTAATTTTGTTTAATTTTAATTTAATTTTATCAGTTTTATTTTAAAACTTAATTATAATTTAAATAGCAAACCTCATTTTAAATATTTTTTTAATATATAAATTCAGTACTTTAATATGGTTCATGCTGATTAGGAGAGATATTATGACTTAATAACACTGCAAAATAGAATTTGTCTGTTTGCCAAGTATGCAACTCATAGCATCTCTTACAAAAATGTTAGTGTTCCTAATGAGAGCGCTACAGAACTCATAATGTGGGCAAGAAGTGAAAAAAAAAAAAAGTAAAGAATATTTTGTGTACTTGGATCTTGTTTCATATCATAAGAGAAAATTATCAGAAATGTATTGCATAGGACTACTAATGCTGGAGCCTTCAAATACATCAAATTGCATTACTGTTCTTAGTAATATATTCTTTCTGTCTCTGATAGTAATGGTTATATTCTTGAGTCTGATGATCTTTGGCTTTTATGTTTACAGTAATCAGGGGTTAGGTGGAACAATCAAACACTGTTAAGCTAACATTAAATTCAGTTGTGTGTTTGCTGCTTGACAAAATGTTACCTTGTTCTCCACTTATTTTAAAGAGAGCTCTGATTGAATGCCTAGCTGGCTTGTATTCAACCCAGAGAGAAGCACCTTGAAGGAACTGGTCTTACTACTGTTTCTGGACATTCATACAGTGGTAGTTCTTTGCCATGCTACCTGTTAACTCTGGCCATTGACTATGCCTTATGTATGCAGGTTTTCGCTGTAAATCATATTTCTGTCAGTTTGAAGGTTTGGCTACTGCAGCACATTCTACGTAGGCATTGAAACTTCCAGCTCATATGAGAGCTGATTTTTCTTGGTGTAAACTGAGAAGAATCTTATCTTTGTTCCCAATTGTAAACAATCTGCTAATTAACTTCTGAACAAAATATGCTTTTTATAAAATAACGTGGCCTGTATTTTAAGTGTCTTGAGATCTTGTATCAAGGAAGAGAGTATCTGGGAATACTAGTATCTTGTACTAGTAGGAGAGTACTTTGGTTCATGTGTCCAGACAAGGCATTCTGTATTGGATCTCTGCCTCTGGAATTTCATACTGATGCATGATAATTAATTTTTGGATGTGGTCTGCTACCAACATCCTGCTTCTGCATCTTGTAGTTGTGATTCATCAATGTAAGTATCTTCAGTTACTGTGGTTCATAGAAGATACAAAACTGAAATCCCTATTACAGCTTGTAGGTTTAAACCTACTCTCTAGTGACCACAATTTTTTTTAGTCCTAAATTCAGTGAGTGGATAAAAACAACAAATTCTGCAAATGAATTTGCTTTTCTTAACCTTATATCTAACACATTTCTTTCTTTTTTTAGTGATTCTCCTTTGCCTGTCTCATCACGTGTCTGTTTTGTAAAGTTCCATGATCCTGACTCGGCAGTTGTGGCCCAGCATCTGACAAACACTGTATTCGTTGACAGAGCGTTGATAGTCGTACCATATGCAGAAGGTTTGTGAATTGTTTAATGGCCTATGAAGCCATCATATGATGGCATTTTACTTCAGTATAATTCTGTAGAGTGAGGTTTAGTAGCATGCAAAACATCTGAGATTTATTAACATTTTGAAACCCCTGGTATACTGTCATTAGCCTCTGCATTAAAGGAACCCTATTTTTAGTAACGCAGTGGAAGCTGGAATATTTGTCTCAATATTTTCTATAAGAAATATCTTGATATTTAAGCAGAATTATTTGTAAATTATGCTCTTGATTCATTTAAGACATCGTCACCATAATTTAAAACACTTGTTTGCATAAGAAACTTTGTCTGAAAGATGACTTATTCAGCACTTGCACTTTTACGTAATCTCTTCATGAGAGTTTTCTCTTTTGAGAGTGAATGAGAAAGTGGATTAGCAGGGTTTTTTTGCAATGTCCTGATCCTTCATTTAGTTGAGACTCTGAAGAAACCCTCACTCTAAATTCCAGTATACCAGGGGTTTGAATGATTGTTCTATAAACTGAAAGTGAGATCTTCCAAAAGGTGCCAAATGGGCACTGGGTATTAGATTTATTCCATGTTTTCTTGTTCAGCCTTGCTATACTTGATAGAATTTCACTAAATAATAAATTCTTCTCTCTGTTATTTGTGTGTGTGATTTTTGTAGTGGAGAAGGCAAATGCAAAGCCCTTCCAGATGACTGAAAAACAGTGGGTCCTCTGCAGCTACAGGGGATTCTAGACATTAACTAAAGGCCAGCAAGCACTCAAGTCCCCAAGTGTTTTCCTGGTGTAATCACTTGTTAACTCCATTTTCTTTTTTTCTTTTTTCTTTTCTTTTTTTATCTTTTATATTTTTAGGGTGTTACAGTAACTTGAAAGGCAATGAACAGGGGTTTTGGAACTTACCTTAATGTGCTGAGAAGAGAACACTTCTTACAGAAGTCTTATTAAACTCTTCTAGATTTACTTCAGAAGTAATTTATTTCAGATATGCTGTTTCTTGATTTACTTTAATTAATTTTCTCAAGTCTCATGAATACAGTAGAATATCTGCAATTTAAGTCAGGTTACAGTAATAAACGTTATGGTCTGTTGTCAGATCTTTGTCAAAGCAGCGTAATTCTAGTGGCTCTCTAATGAGGGCAGAGCAACAGTTTTGGCTTAAAAATAAAATTAAAAAGAAATTAAGCACGTAAGTCTTAATGATTGATTTCTGAATTTGCAACATGACTTGTACTTCAGTTATTTTTCAGTGTACAGAATACCATCTGAAAGTTGTAGCCTGTTTGCTGTAGTAAGCAGTGGAGTTTAAAGGAATCTCTGCATTTTTTTTTAATGACTAAATTAAAGCATGCTGTCCACTTGTATTGGTAGCATTTAAATATTCTATGGGCCCCCTATTTAAGATTGTTAAACTGCCACACGTTACCGCTAAGTAATGTGATTTTTCTCTTGTTTAGTATAACTTTTTGTCCATTGTGCTTGACGGTAGATAAACCTGGCACATGTCCCATAGTTCCAGATCAGAGCATGCTAAAATAAAGATGCTATGATGCATGTCTGGCATATGCTAATATATTAGGGGGCCTAATTTGATAAAGGAGTTTTCTGGTAGGCTGAGCAGCAGTTTGTAACTCTTGTAATGTTCTTTGCCTAATGATATGGTGTATCACAATAGCTTGCTGTTCTCTACTTAAACGTGCCTTTATTTTTTTTGCCTTTGTATCTCTAGAATATAGTCTTGATTCTCCCAATGGTTAGGGTTCCAATTCAATGAGATAATTAAGCACAGAATAACAAGGTGCTTAAAATCAGTGAGATTGCTCATGTGCTTTAGACTCTCTTAAGTACTGTGCTGAACTGGGGCCCTTTAATTCTTATTGTGATATTCTGTGTTAATGTTCCTTTTTACTAAAGAAAATGTTAATTATTGCCCTGAACATATGATAGTCCCCTTTATTGCCAGCACACACCAATTTTAGCATGTATGGGCGTTTCATGTTGGCTGTTGCTCTGTGTAAAGTCTACGGTAAGGTTTAGAATCAATTGTAATTATCACTGTGATATTCCTAGTTTTGAAGGACCTTTAAAAATTAAAGGTGGCTGTGGGGGGTTATTTAGGTTCTTTGGTTAATGTTTGTTTCTTTTGTCTGTTTCTTTTTCTTTCACTTCTACACATTCATGCAGTATTTCATGGTTCTAACAAAGCAGCAGTAAAAAAAAACTCTTGACGCATGAAAATTAACTGGTGAGGGGCCTCATTGCTTTTTTTTTAAATTGTAGTTTTATATATTCTAAATATTTTTAAAACTTAGAGGATCAAATGCATGATTTTTTTTAATGAATGCAGATCTTCTACGAGGTGTCTCGAGATAAGTCTGAGAGGATTTGTGTTTAGATACCAGAAATGTTGTAGTCTCAATAAATTGAAATGTTTAGATATAATTTATATCCTCCGAGACATAATTTTGCATGCAAAATTACCCCATAATCTCTGTAGGTATGTTAATTTATTACTGCATTGATGCCCTTTATCTAAATGACCTTTTTCCCCCCCTCTCCCTCCATAACTTTTGGTATCTAAATTGATGACAGCTCAATGACCAAGCAAGATAACAGTGCTGTGTATTATACGTTTGTTTATATTATCGGCACTTCTCAGTATAGGTGGAAGGAACCATTACCTTTATTTAACAGTGGTTTTTCTTTTTTGTTGTTGTGTTTTACAGTTCTTTTCCCTGGTTCAGCCTGAACTATATACCAGGCCCTGCTGAAAATACCACCCAACAGTTTTCTTCTGCAGCTTATCCAGTTTCTCTTAAGTGCCCTGTACATATTGTATGTTTTATGATGAGATGCAGTTTCTTAATATGTATTACAGAAACACTACTGGTATTTGCAAATATATAGTAAAATTGTATTATTGAACTCTCATTTGGGGGCTTGGGCACATTAACAGATTAATCCATCTGTATAGGGCTTTTGCTGTTGGATAGAACACAAATTATCCACATAAATACTTGTTTCATAGTAGGACCCTTAAGATTTGTTCTATGTGCAGAATAGGTAGTAAACTCAGACACTTGTCTTAGTTGGCTACAAGAGTTTGGGCTGGAAGTTTCTTCTGAAATGAATGTATGTAGTAGCAACTTTGGTACAGTAAACATGGCACATATTGGAACATATGCATTTTACTGCACAGGTAAGGAATGTGCCACAATGTACTGTATATACACATCCACCCACACATACACAGCGTGTATTTGGAGATCTGCAGAGACTTTCATGTTCATTTGATGAGTCAGCAAAAGCCCTACGCTTGATTCAGCAAAATATTTCCTTACCTTCTCTTAATTTTTACAAAATTTGTGTGGTAGGTGTAAAAGAAATCATAGTGAACTGTACCATATTATTAACCCCTAAATCAAACTTTTTTTGTCTTGTGTATCTTGATTTTTCTGTGTGCTTTATAGTGAAGCAGCCGACACGAGTCGTTGTTCATAAAACAGCTTTTGAAAGTTGAGAGCACACCCCTGGAGAACCGACTGTGCTTGCTTACGTTTGGTTCATGACTTAAAAATCGAGTACAGGTGATGAAATCTTGGCAGTGTTAACAAAAAAGTAGTGTGTATTGTGCTATTTTTTGCTCTAGAAACTTAACCATTTGTAGAGAAAAAGGAACAGTCAAATTTTCACACATTGAAGTTTCATTCTGACATAAAATTTAATGATAAATATTAATAGACATCAAGCTTTGTATTTTAGCCAACATAAGTACTTTCAACAAACTCAGGTGGTCTATCAGGGAGACATTTTCTGGGTGTATTTGTGTATTTTCTGACCATGAGATAGAATGCATTCTAATGCAAGGCTGTTTCTCTGCAGGAGTTATTCCTGATGAGACTAAGGCTTTGTCTCTCTTGGCACCAGCTAATGCTGTGGCAGGTCTGCTGCCTGGAGGTGGACTCCTGCCTACTCCCAACCCACTTTCTCAGGTAGGTTTTCATATTAGATTTGAGTGATACAAACGCTATATTTATCTATAGTCTGCCAGACCTTAACAGCATTTATGCACATACATTTGTCTGCTCCGAGGTGCGCTAGATTAATCAAGTCTGCTCCACATGCAAGCTTGATGAACGTTTTGCCATTTATACAGATGTATGCGCCAAAGCACTGGGCACTTCTAAAAGCAGCACTGCTGTGCAAGCATGTGTACAAATGCCCTAACTTACTTGGATGATACTTTCTTAGCTTAAATATGTATAGCTTGCAAGAAGAAAATTGGCCATGTGCTTAATTAACTGACATAGTGATTTAGTTATAAATATTTATCTACAGTGCTTTCAGTCATCTATCATAATGAACTGTGTGGTGTTAGTGACAAGCTTCTAGTGGGAAGACATTTTTATTTTTTTATCATTCTCATAATGCTTTCAGTACAGTTTCTGATAACCTGTATAAATCCTATAATTTCTAGCTGTGGAGAGGATATGCTTGGTGCCAGACTATTCTAATGCTTTTACCAGAGTTTTATATTGCAGCAGTTTCTCAGTTTTATGTCTCTTTACATTAAAACTATCAAATCTCTTAGTGTACAAAATTGACTATCGGTACAAGTATCACTTGAAGGATTAGTTTCTTCCAGCACAGTCTGAAATATGCTTTACTGTGGAATTAGCTTAGTACAAGTATGTATACAGGCATCATTGGAAAGTGTAATGATGCCTAACTCTTTTAGATTCCTTTTTAAATCCATACCACTCAAGCTGCTATTGCCTGTCAGTAGGACTTGGGAGTCTTAACTCTATCAGGCTCCTTTGAGTTTATCTTTGCATAGAATTATATTTAGAGATTTAAGTGCATGTATTTGTATGTGGTTATTTTAAGCTGGAGTTAAGGCACATACTTGGACAGGAAATACATTTACTGAGTATGTTAAATCATAGGTCCTTGTTTCATTAAAAAGAGAAATAATTTCTTCTGTCTTTTTTAAATTGATTTTTTTACTTCTAAAATTGCTGCAAATTGTTGGTTATAGGGTGTGAGGTTGTTGCATGGCAGCTACATAATTGTTCACTAAACTATATCCCTCACCAGTCAAAACCTACTGACAAGATGCATTTATGGAGACATACAGAACCTTGTATTGAGAATGATGAATGAGGAGGAAAGAAATGTCAGTTTGCAGTGCTCACTATGAGTTGTTTTAACTTTTAAATATAAACTACTTGCTTAGAAATAAATACAAAAAAAGTATTGAAACCCTACAGTAAAATTTTAGAGTAACTTTCTGATACAGATTGTTACCTTTTAAATGTTTTTGAATGTAATAGACAAAGCTTTCCCTTGTTCTCCCTCCCATTCCCGGGGGGACTGGAGGAAATCGTGTCTTTTGGAATACCTTGAGTAGAAACTTCAATATTTCTCATTTTGCAAATTTATGTTTAAAAGAAACACAGGGTGCTCTTAGTGACCTTCTTGTGAAAGGATTTGCCATATATGGAGTCGTGTATTGAGTTTTAGTTAGGAATCCATATAATATCTTGAATGATAGATGTTAATTGTACCATTGTGTTTGTTATAGATTGGTGCTGTTCCTTTAGCTGCTTTGGGAGCTCCTGCTCTTGATCCTGCCCTAGCTGCACTTGGTCTTCCTGGAGCAAACTTAAACTCTCAGGTATAAAATTCACTGTTTTATGTAATGTCTCTGGCAGACTTAGGATCTCATCTTGGAGTACCTCCAATATTCACTGTTGTGTTAAGTCACTGATTCAAGATCTGGACTAACCACATGTAATTCTGAATAGGTTCTGCAAAAACATTGCTATACTAAGAGACCATTGAGGGCTTAGAGCACAGTCTTCAAATGTATAACACTGCTCAGCTATCTTTTCAGGCTACGGACTAGAATGACCCAGTTTGGGTTGGGGCAGGTGCTAGGACCCAGCTCCAGCCAGCTCTTTTTCCTGGGTTGGGGAGAACAAATGTCACCAAAGCTACATATTTACAGGCCAAACTGAATGGCTCTGTGGGCCAGATCTAGCCTATACGATATAGGTTGCTATGTAGCATTGAGCTAGCTCTACTAGACTTCAACATGTCAGATAATAAATTAATGGGGGAAAATATTGAAAAAATATTTCATCGGTAGAGCAGCACTAACATGTTCTGAACATAATAACATTCCATCTAAGGATTACAGATGGCTTTTTAAATCCATAGATTTGGAAAGATCATGCAGGTTTCTGATGATATTGTAGAGTTTCTGAAACAGTGCTTTTATGGAAATAGGTGGGAAAATTCATAAATAATCATCCTAAGTAGCACTTGCGTAATGGATCTTATGTTGACTCAGCGTGTCATCACTGTCAGCTTGTATGCCAAAGCAGTTCTGCATGCTGGTTCTGGTGCCACTGCAGATTGGGCTCGCAGACAGGCCATGTGTGCTCGATCCAGCATGCAAGGCCTGTCTAGCATACTGTATTATACTCCTCATGCAGCATATGTCCTATGCTGGGTGCATGCTGCACATAGGGCCACATGAATTTGATCACCTTGATTTAGATAGTTTCATGGCGTGCTGTCTTTAGATCTTACAACAAAAATGAATATGTTGATCATAATTACATATTTTTACAAACAGAAGTTAAACCATTGTAACTATACAATAGTAAAATATAACTTTGAAGCAGTTTTTCTTTCTGGTGGCTTATCGGGCTGATGGCAGTGCAGCTTGTATGGTTTGTCAGTTCAGCAAGCATTACCTATGGGAATGAATTAGGAAGGCAGTATACTGGCTGTTAATATGCCAAGTCTAGCAAGCAGCCTTAAGTATAGGTGTGTGTGAACTGGATTTTTTCTAAGAACAGAAAAGTCTTAATTTCTAGATTAGTTGATACACTACCATAACAGTTCCCGTCTCATTCCTTGCTCTAAGTATGTGTCTTAGAGATATATCTGTGCCAGATCAATGTCTTATTAAACCATAAGGACATAATTTATAGACACTATGAACGTCTTGATTCCTTCCTGGAAAGGTGCTAATAAGGGTATGGACGTTCATTTTTATAGCACTATAAAGTGCTTTACAAAAATAGACTTAAGGGGGTAGACAGATGTTTTAAACCATGGATGGAGAGCTACAAAAATCATCTCAGAGGCATGCTCTCCAGCTAGGGAGCTGCTGTTTTGCTCTTCCTACCCCCAGGGGAACCTCTCAGTGAACTCTTCCTGCTGCTCCTGTCACTAGAGGAGCAGAAGATTTTCCAGCTAATCCAGCAGGAGCTGTGGCAGTGGGAAGAGCTTCCATGTCCTTGTAAGAACCAGGTGCACCTTGTGGCTGCTGCCATTAGCAACTGGTGGTGTGCCCCCTCAGTGGTGGGAGCAGTGGCACCTGTTCCTGCCAGTGCTGCTGCTGCAAGAACACTAGCAGCAGCTGGAAGAACACTGGCAATAGGTTGGAGGAGGCAGAGAGAGTGAATAGAGGACTGTGGGGTGTTGGAGGACCAGGAAGACTCCCTGTAGTACTACATGCAAATAGACAGGCATTGCATATGGGGCTGCAAAAGGACTTAGTACTATAGAAGATTCTTTTTGCAAAAGAAACACTTGTTGGTTGTACTACAGTTTACAGATGGCATGCATGTCTGTCCACTAGTTTTTGGTAGTGCTACAAGTATGCCTGTAGTGCCAGAAATGAAGTGGCTGCCGATGTCCTAACTGGCATGTTAAAAGGAAAGCACTTAAGGGGTTATGTGGTCTTTCTGGAGAAATGCTGACTGTTCCTTCTCATAAGATAGCCATATCTTGCCGAAACAAGGATTTCAAAACGGCATGAGGGCATATTAATGCCTGAAGCTTTTTTCAACCATAAGCACTTCATGCTCTTGCTTGTTCCATGTGTATTCGAGCATGTTTAAAATGCATATGTCTTGAGCACTCTTCTAAATATGGTTTTATATTTTTCAGTCTCTTGCAGCAGATCAGCTACTAAAACTTATGAGCACAGTGGATCCAAAGTAAGATTACTAATATTATTGATAATATACTAAGATTACTGGTATCTTCAATTTGTTATATTGCAGTACACTTACTTAATCTTGGGGTATCGTCTTTTATTACTTGGTATTTACCCCATTTCTTGGGTCTAGCCAAATAGAGTGAGATAAATTGTCTCTCTACAAAGCCCACAAAAGAGGTTTTGTCTGTTGAGGATGAGGTACATTAAGGGGGCTCATCTTCTCTAATGTATTTGTGGTAGAAAATTCGGTTTGGAAAGAAGCTGGGAGTGACTAGGGTTTTGATATTGCTAAATTTGAGAAATAGTCCAGAATCAGTAACTTGATGAAATTTATTAAATCTTTCTAGAAAAGAAAAATCACATTCACAAGTGTTGTAATGGTGAGCAACCGGTTTAGCAGCACATGTGCAAAAAAGGATCTGGAGAGTATATATTATCGCTTTTCTGGACTCTCTAGGAATAAGAAATTTGGAAAATGTGCCTGTTAAGAAAATTTGAAGGAATTTGGGGTTTATTTGGTATAGAGAAGAGAAGACTAGAAGTCATGAAGAGTCTTCTATTTATGTAAGAAGTTGCTATAAAGAGGGCAGTGATCAGTTGCTGTCTGTGTCCACTGAGGGCAAGTAGGAATTTGCATTCAATTTTGCAGCAGAGATTTAGGTTAGATATTAGATCTCTCAAACTATTGTTATAGTTAAGCACTAAAACAGGCTACATAGAGAAGTTTGGGAATTTTGTCCAGTGTAAGTTTTTAAGGACATTGCATAAATGTTTTTCAGGCACAGTTTTAGAGTGTAGGGACAGAGTTATGTGACTTAGGGATGGGAAATACCACCATATTTTTACAAGTCTCCAATCTAATTTCTGAGAACAAGATGCTAACATGGAGGTCTTCCTTGTATGGGTGAAGCACTCCAGTTTGTTTACTGTGTCCTTTGAGTAATTACCCTTTAATTACCCTTTCACTTGTTCAACTTCAAGACCCCTACTTTTGCAAAAATATGTAAAGTGACATTAGAAATGGGAGTCTGCTCAAAATAGCATTTGGAACCTTTTGCACATTGGTGCAATAAATGTTAAAGTAAGATGCCTTGTACCTCTGCCAGCACATAGCAGCTTTCAGAATCTACTGTATATCAGTGCTCCTTTAGTGGAAGCTTGCAGGAGGAGGGGCCTATGATATAGCTATACCAGTATGGCAATGAGTACCATATTTCTTGCATACGCACACTCCAGAATAAAATATTCACCTTGTTTTTGAAAGGCAGAATGAAGAAGAAAAGATAGCTGCATAGAAACGTGACAGAACCTAATATTCAACTGACTTACCCTTGTTTTCCTGCTTAAGTAAAGCTGAAACCGTAGCCATTACTGAAGACTAGTCTATGTGGGTAGATTTGTGATTTTGAAAAGAGCCTAAATAGTCTCCAAGGCTCTGAGATAGGAGAAAAGAGACCAGGAGCAGCTAGCAGACAGCAAGATTACCCTAAGAAAGGCTAGTTTGAATAGTGGACCATAGAAACTTACCAAGAAGAGATGATTGTTAACACCTTGAAGTGAAGAACAATGAGTCATTACATCAGTTGACTTCCTCAGTTGCCTGCAGAGTAATGCAACAGCTGCTGCACTGTAGAGCAGGAATCAAAGCAGGGTGCTTCTATCCTAGCCAGAAAATTGGCTTCCCTGCTTAATACGTGCACCTCAGTTTTTGGAGGGGGCTGCTTTTTGAGGGGGAAAAGTACATGTGGTATGAGAGACAATACAGTGTATGTGACACAGACTCATATGTTTGGCACAGTACTTTGTTTCTGAGCAGCAGGGAGACCTAGAGGGAGATTATGACTTTCAGTTAAGATTCCTTCTAAGGCACCTCAGTGCTTTGGGTAGGCTGCAAACTGACTGGTTTGTGCTAAATTTTTGTATTCAACAGTAGTGAATTTTGAAATTTTATTTTAACATAATGGCTTGTTCTAGGTTGAACCATGTAGCTGCGGGTCTTGTCTCGCCCAGCCTGAAATCAGATACCTCCAGTAAAGAAATAGAGGAAGCTATGAAAAGAGTACGTGAAGCACAGTCACTCATTTCTGCTGCTATAGAGCCAGGTAATTGAACTTTTAAAATTGAAATTAGTGTATTGTTATTAAACGCAATTTTTGGCAACATAATAGATAAAGATTTATAATGTACAGAATGATTTAATACTTCATTGTTTATGAATTAATTTGTACTGTATAGTGTTTTTATTTTCCTGTAGAAAATAAAAATATGTCATTGACTCACCAAATGTTCAGCTAAAGCTTAATCTGGGCCAGTGATATTCAGTTTCTGGTCCCATGCTCTAGTTCCCATGTGTGGGGTTTGTCCACCCATGCAGTCTAGTGCATGGGCCCATAACATCTGGACTGTGGAAGCCTCCTATCAGTCTGGAAACTTTGTAGTGGAGCAGCGGTGGCAGCAATAATTGCCTGGGAGTAATTAACGGGGTGTAATTATTTTAAATCACTGGTCAGGAAACTTCGATTTAATCACTATTTTCTACAAAAAGTGCATTCTTGTTGTTTGATGATAATCTTCATTAAAATATTCCCCGACAGGGTCTCTTACAGCCTGGCAAGCCTGCCATGATAGGTGTCCCTTCTACCATACCATTCTCTCACTAGATCTCAAATCCAGTGGAGGGGCTATACTCAAACTTATCCCTCGAGACTTCTGGAATAGTCTGCTGAAAATGTTTCTCTTTTGTTTCTACTGCCTCTCCCTCCTTGCTTTTATTTCCAGACTCCTCCTCCTTGCCCAGATTTACTCCACCCCCAGAAATCCTCTATTCATTTAACTTCTTGAAACTTTGCACTTTTAGAGAGAGGTAAGGGCTTGACTATGTGTACACAAACTTGAACAGAGACAGCAGGGCTCATGGGTAGGTAATAAGGTCTGTTAACTTTTATCTCTCATGTCCATATACTGCTGTTAAAAGGGATGTTACCTCTGGAGAGAGAAATCCACAGTTTGAGAACTGAAACTAATTATCACAGAGATTCTTAATGGGATCAGCAGAGAGTCGCATTGGGCTCAGTGGTGTTCTTTAATTTTTACTAATCTATAGAGGAGCCTCTGGGAACCCCATAAGATTGGGCCCCTAATATAGTCCATGGCCTGTTGTGACCTATCTATAAAACTTTTCTAAAAAGGTTACATGAATATATATGGTCTCAAATATACTGTATATAATTAGAAGTTATAGTCCCTATTCCATGATAATATCTTTGAGCTTTAACGTACTTTAAATTAAAAATACCTTTATATAAAGGTTTATTTTTTTAAAAAAAACACATCTTAAAAATACAAAAAAACCACAACTAAATAAAAGTAAAATCTTATTTAAATAAAAATCCATTTTTTTTATTTGTTGATTTGTATCCACCCTGGCAATTAACACTGCTACCGCTCCCCCACCACCACATTTCTTGGCCTGTGGACCAAAAATTGAGCACCACTCTTTTAGGTTGGTTGATTGGACACTGGGTGGAGCAAGCTGGAGAACAAACAGGAATAAGTTTATGCATGTTTTGGAAAGAACTTGTGTTGAAGATGAGCTCTATTACCAGTTTTTGTTGAAAACATCAGGTGCTTCCAAGAATATGAACTCTGGTCTTATTAATTGTTGGGGTGTTTTCGTTGTAGAGACTCTGAAAAGGAGCCAAAAATGGCATTGAGAGGTTTCCTAGCTTCAATTGAATTAGCAAGGATGTTAAAATTTAATATCAAAATTTTTTTTCTTTCAACACTAATAAAGATTCAAGTTACATTGATACTAGTTTGATGAAAAATCACTTTGCCAAATAAGGTTTCATGTTACAGCTGTGTTAGTTATTTGCTAGTCTTCTGGTAACATCTTCTGAGAACCAGAATGACAGACCCAAATGTCTACTATAAAGAGATAAGAACAAATAAACAAAAAATAGCAACCCGGTAGGCTTTCTCTTTCTTTGTCTTGTCAGCACTGTTGTTTTTTCTCTTATGGGTCTCCTTGAAAACTAACAGCTTTATTTTGTTTTTGCATTAACATTTTTCCATTTTAACACTAGATAAAAAAGATGAAAAACGAAGGCATTCAAGATCACGATCACGATCGCGGAGGAGGAGAACTCCTTCTTCTTCTAGGCACAGGTACAATTGCTTGATAATGCAAACAAGTCAAACTGTTTGAAATAATTCCAATTACCTTTAAAAACCAAGCTTGTCTCATACAGAGAAGGGCAGGGAGAGTGATGGTTAATGTGGGGTATGTGAGTAAGCCCAACTTCTCTAGCACGCTAGGAACCCGAGTTGGAAAATGACTTTGTAGAACAGACTTGAACTGTATTGAGCATAAGGAGCTGCATGGGCATCTTCCAAAAGCTGCATAGGGTTGCCTGCTGACATCTGGTTCCAAGCAAATGAGTAGTTTCTATCAGTGTAACTCAAACAAAATGAGTCTTGATGTTTTTATTCACTATACTGATTCCCTTATATTGCAAAGTTCTGATACTTTAAATCTGCCCTCTCTTTCATTTTTACTTCAGTATTCCAGTGGTCCTGGTCATCACTTGCCTAGATTTTTGCATCCCCTTTCTAAAGTGACCATATTTTCAAAGTCCAGCAATGAGAAGTTGGAAGTTCTGTAACAATGTACTTTTGAGATGGGACATATTATTTTTTTTAAAGCATGTGTGTTGGTACTATTTCTGATTCAACAGTAGCATGTGCTTATTTCAGAGTAGATAATTCTCACCCCCACTGCCACTCCAAAATCAAAACTTTAGTAAAAATGTTAGTCTTTCATTTGGCTTCATTCCAAACACTGTTTATTCCACTGAATGCTGTTTCATGGCATTTCGTTTAGAACGTCTTCAAAAAAAACAAACCAAACCTCTGAAAACATTTTTCAGTTAATCTGATGTAAGACTGGGGTATTTCAGGTGTCCTGACAAAAAATCCTTGCATTTTCCCATAAAACTGGAACGTATGGTTACTACATATATTTTGCCTCTAGACTGCCCTCGTACCAAAATAGTCTGTCCAGTGCCTCTCCACATTACTCCATCTCTTCATACTGCTTCACTGTTCCCATAAATCTTCTGCATCAAGTGTCTGAAATGCATTGCTGCTGCTTGTCTTTGACCAGTCTGCCAGTGTATCTGTGAACAAGTACTATTTCCCCCCTCCCCCTCCTTGGCTCTTGATTCTGTATCTGTTTCTTCTGTATTGCTATTATGCCTGCTGCAATACAGACCAGCAGTCACTTGATCATTTTCAGGTTATTCCTCAAACTTTTGCGGTCAGTCAGTGTTTTTCAGCCACCATCGGAAAGCTTGCTTACTAAATCAAATAATGCCACCCAGTTTGAAGTATCTGTTGCGTATCCACCTCATGCAGTTGTGATGCCATTTTTTTCCTGTTCTTGTCTCAGAAATGGCATTAACTGTACATGCTCTATCATCTGAGCATTTTATTGCATGTGGCATCAGTATTTGACAAATAGCTTCTAAATAGTATGTCTTGGGTCAAATATATATTTGTAATTCTGCGGTCAATGTACTGTTACTAGGCGATCAAGAAGCCGATCGAGGAGGAGGTCCCATTCAAAGTCAAGAAGCAGGCGGCGATCTAAAAGTCCAAGGCGGAGGAGGTCTCATTCGAGAGAGAGAAGCAGAAGATCTAGGAGCACGTCCAAAACCAGGTAATGCCCTCATGAAACCTCTGACTGTAAAAAGGACATGAAATTAATTTAGGAAAAGAAAATCAGCTGCTTGGGAATATTTGACCTTGTTACTTAGAGTGCTGCAAATTAGCAGTCTGAACTCTGATAGTTACTTACATGATGAGATAAAATGAACTTGCTAACTCCTATACCTTGTTAATTTTGTATGAAGTCTGTATTTGCCCTGTAAATGCCCAATGTTTAGCACCTAAAGAAACATGACTTCATTTTCATAGGGGATAAGCAGCTCCTATTGGTTTAAGTGCAAAATACGGATGCATTTCGCACTTGAAAATCGTAAAACCTGAGTGATTTTGAAAATCTTTATTTCATTCACTTAAAGGGATAAAAAGAAGGAAGAGAAAGAAAAGAAGCGTTCTAAAACTCCACCAAAAAGCTACAGCACAACAAGACGATCTAGAAGCACAAGCAGGTATAGTAATTTGTTCCTTAGTTCTGTTTCCAGTGTAAGATATAATGGTATTGCTGCAAGAAGTGTTATTAGTCTGGTTTGGGCAATGTCTAATGCTGAGCCTCTCAAAGAAAGTAGGGAGATTACTCATTTGCTAGGTAGCATTGCTATACATTGTGAAATAGCACTTCAGCTAGGCTTACAAAGGTGCTTACAGAAATTGCAGTGAAACTAGACCCTTTTAAGTCTAACTTGCAGCTCCCATTTAAAAGTAGTAGTATCCAGTGGGAGGAGAATCAGTCTTGTGCCAGAGCCTTGATACCAGCAACTGTCTGGTGATCCTGACTCTGGCATCTCTGTGATTTTTCAGACATGAATTTTAGCACAAATAAGACTGAGCAAGTGGTGCTGGACTTGGAAAGGTTGAGAACCCAGGTTCTCATCCTTTGTTGTGATTGCTTGAAATGAGAGACAGACCCTCACTTATTTTGCTCACTGCCAAAGGAGAAAATATTGTTTCAAATAAGCACTTTTTAAGTATATCAGCACAATGATCCCATTCTTTTCTCTACTGTATGATGCACTTAATTTTTTCACTTAAGTTTACTTGAAGTTATAACTTTAACACTGAAAATAGATTCCTGCTCTTTGCATGGCAAAATGAATATTCAGCTTTTCAGGCCTTCTGGGTTATTTTCAATGTACAAGACGAACTGGCTTTTGTGAGACTCTTTAGAATGCTTCTAGAGCTCATTACTTGTGTTTACAAGTCAAAACTCTTCCAATTGAGCAGAAACTCTACCTGATAGCTGAAAATCAACCTCTTTTATCTGACTCCTGTTACACTACCTACAATAGTCTGTAATAGGATCTTAGCTGAAAATGTACTTAATGACAGGCCAAATAAACATAATACAGCTTGCCCTTCATATCCACAGCTGCCTTGTCTTTATAGTGCTCCTAATCACAAACTACTTCACAGTAAAACAAGCAGACATCTTTATAGGGCAGTGCTCCTTTAGAGTTCTTATAAGTGCCTGTATAAGCGTTCTCCATAGAAATGTTGTAGTTTATTAGAGCATTAACGTTGATATGTTTTGGACCACTTCCTCTTTAATGCCTATAGAGAAAGACGGCGCAGAAGAAGCAGGAGTGGAACAAGGTCACCTAAAAAGCCACGGTCCCCTAAAAGAAAACCGTCCCGATCTCCATCTCCAAGAAGGTCAGTGTGCCTGAAAGCCCCTGAATTTAATGTCTCTCTCTCTCTATTTCAAAGGTATGTCTGGGGAATAAATGCTGCATGCTTATAGTTCTTGAAGAGCAGTGGCAGATGTAGTTATAGGCAGTCCAGTTTAAGGAATTTCTTGCATTTCACCATAGCTTCAGTGAGAGATGGAGGTCCTGATTTTTGGATTGGTTTCTCAAACTAGCGAATGGAGTGGGGAGGTTGTTGGTTTTTGAAAATAAACTGGTTCATTCAGTCCCACTTGGAAAATTTCCATACACATAAGGTGGTTAGCATCAGGATCAGAGAACAGTAATAAATGATTCGATGTCTAGTTGGTAGCTAGTATCAAGTGGAGTGCCCCAGGGGTCGGTCCAGGGGCCATTTTTGTTCAATGTCTTCATCAACAACCTGGAAGTTGGCATAGAGTGCACCTTCAGCAAGCCTGCAGATGACACCAAGCTGGGGGGAGTAGTAGATACGCTGGAGGGTAGGGCTAGGATTCAGAATGACCTAGACGAATTGGAGCACTGGGCTAAAAGGAATCTCATGAGGTTCAACAAAGGACCAAGTGCAAAGTCCTGCACTGAGGAAAGAACAATCCCATGCACTGGTGCAGGCTGGGCAGCAGCTCTACAGAAAATGACCTGGGGGTGACAGTGGATAATAAGCTGAATATGAGCCAGCAGCATGCCCTTGCTGCCAAGAAGGCTAGCGGCATACTGGGCTGCATTGGTAGGTGTGTTGCCATTAGGTCAAGGGAAGTAATTATTCCCCTCTATTCAGCACTGGTGAGGCTACATCTGGAGTACTGTGTTCAGTTTTGGGCCCCCCACTACAGAAAAGATGTGGACAAATTGGAGAGAGTCCAGCGGAGGGCGACAAAAATGGTGAGAAGGCTGGGGCACATGACTTATGAGGAAAGACTGAGGGAACTGGGCTTATTTAGTTTAAAGAAGAGAACACTGAGAGGGGACTTAATACCAGCTTTCAACTACCTGAAGGGGGGTTTACAAGAGGATGGAGCTAAAAAGTTTTCAGTGGTGGCAGATGACAGAACAAGAAGCAATGGTCTTAAGTTGCATCAAGAGAAATTTAGGTTAGATATTAAGAAGGATTTTCTCAAGAGGGTAGTAAAACACTGGAACAGAGCGGTGGTGGAAGCTCCATCCTTGGAAATTTTTCAAACCTGCCTAGACAAAGCTTTGGTGGGGATGATGTAGTTGGGGATGGTCCTGCTTTTTAAGCAAGGGTTGGACTAAATGTGACCTCCTGAGGTCCCTTCCAACCCTAACTTTCTATGATTCTGTGATTGCAGTTGTATTTGTGGAGTATAAGTTTAGATTACAGTGAAAGTCTTCAGTTGAATTTTAGCGATATGCTCATATTTCTCAATCTCTTAACGTATTCTTGTCCTAGACATAAAAAGGAAAAGAAGAAGGATAAAGAAAAAGAGAGAAGCCGAGATGAGAGAGAACGGTCAACAAGCAAGAAAAAAAAAAGCAAAGACAAAGAAAAGGATCGAGAAAGGAAGTCTGAGAGTGACAAAGACGTAAAGGTATGCTTAAAGTATGACTTGGCTATGCTGCCTCTATTTAACACAGTATTGAACTTTGCTTAAGAATCTTGAGGCACATTTTACTTTTGTTTTCATCTCTGCAAAGCAGGTTACAAGGGATTATGATGAAGAAGAACAAGGATATGACAGCGAGAAGGAAAAAAAAGAGGAAAAAAAAGTGGCTGAATCTGCTTCCCCGAAAATCAAAGAGTCTCCAGTGGATAAAGGAAGTGGAGATGGAACAAGAGAATCCAAAGTAAATGGGGATGATCATCATGAAGAGGACATGGATATGAGTGACTGAATGTTGCCTTTGCTGTGAATGCAGCTGCAGACGTGCATCAGTGTCATTCCTGTGTGATTCTTTTATGCTGTACTTGTTTAATCCTAAATTTAGATGTATACAGCTCTAAACTATTAATGGTTGTAAAGCTCCTGATACTAATTTACATCAAAAGCTTTATAGAAAGTGATCCATGGGTAACCATTCTTGTATGGCCAAATGGGATTGGGTAGCCAAGCGATTCTTACTGACTTGGTACTGTTTCAAGCAAAAATGAAAAGCTGCATGCATCTACAGCAGGCATGGGTTTTTTATGTTGTATGATCTCCTTTAGTAAATCAACTCATTTATGATAGTGTTTCTAGAGTTTGATTCATTGCAGTAATAGAGCAGTATAGGGAATGCACTGACTGCATGTTAATTGTGGCAGAAACATCCTAAATGTTCTAAAAATCCTACGATATATGATGGATCTACTAAAGGTCTTAAGTGTGACTACGCGAAAAAGATTGTTACATCTGGAAATAAGCATTCTGATCTAGGTAGATGATCTTTTTTGGCCATGTGGCTGAACGTTTTTTGTGGATTTTGTTTGGCTTTGACAAGGTTAAAATGCACTAACCTTTTTGATGGCTTATTTACCCAAAGCCATCTTGGGCAGTGAAGAGTAGCATACTTCAGTGGTTCCTAACTTTTCCTTCTCTTAAGTGGGGGAAGGTAAAATTTCCTAATGTAGTAATGCAGAATCTCCTCCTGCCTAGTGTCCAGTCATTAGAGGTTGCTTTGTGCAGTTTTCATAACCCAGTTTTTTACTTTAGGTTTTACTTGTTCATGAGCTAAACACATTGCAGAAGGGTAGTGCATTTTAAAATTGACCTTTGTATGCTTTTAAAAGCAAGTCTACTTGATAATGTACTTTTTACTTGATCTCAAGTTGTATAAACTAATAAATTTTGTGTTTACTGTCACTGCAGTAGTAATCTTATGCACACAGTGATTCCATGTTATGCAAAGTAGTTAGGCAAGCTGTTTTCTTAGTTACAGAAGTTTTTGGAGCAATTACTTTTGTGCAGGTAAAAACAAAAGTAGGCTACAGTCTGTGCCATGTTGATGTACAGTTTCTGAAATTGTTTTACAAGACTTTGATAATAAAACCCTGAAACTTATGCTCATGTTCCTGTAAAACTGTACTTGTATTTATTTACACCATTGAATGTATGAAATTACCTCATTTATTGAGTTGATCTCCCCCCCCCACTCACCTACTTCAACAGGATCGTAGTTTAAAGTCATTCTTTATAACTAGTGTACAAGCAGTGAAGAAAACTGTTCAGCCTATTTTCTAGCTGTAAGCCTATTTCAATGCAGCATGTATCTTATTTTATTTTACCTTAATTGTGGATGAAGGGAATATGCCTAAATGGGACCCTAGAGTATCATAGGATAAGTACTTAAAATATGTATTTGTAAAAAAATGTATTTTCATTGAAATATAAACACTTTCATCTTTTATCTTCTCCAGAATGGTAATGGAAGACTAGCAGAAACAGTAAGGAGAGGAAAGCTTTGAGTATCTGCTACACAACTCTAAAAGTTAACCTATTAAAGAGTCTGATGTGATGCAACAACTTGCTGGTTTTAAATGAGTAGGTTTTCTAAGTGTAACTAAAACCTGGTGCTTGTAATTTGAGTCTAAGTTTAACCACAATTGTTTTTAAACTGTCATTTTCCTGCAGGAATTTTGAAGTGGGAATTGCCATTTAGATATGCAGTGTCATTTTTAGAATTTGTAGAAATGTAACTTTTTAAAAACTGTTTTCAGTATTTTCTCAATACAGAGAGGTCTATGTCATACCATTGACTCTCCTAGCCTCTTTTTTAGTGGAGTGAAAAAATGATAATCCTAGTAACAGACAAAATGTGCAATGTGTAGTTGTGTTTCCATGGACAAGCACCTTGTGCAAGCTGACTAGATTCTGTTTTGGAAGTACAAGTACCTAGAGCACTGTACATAGAGCAAGACAACTTGATATTTGGATTCTGTTAATATCACTAATGCCCTAGGTTACATGCCATATAGTTACCTGCTTCTGTATTTAGCTAGCCGTGGGAATGCAAAGGGGAGACCATTGGTAATGCACCAAGATTGTCATATATCCTATGCATGTACACAGTCTCTGCATCCCAGTTTTCTGGAAAATAAGGGACCGTCCTACTTTTCTACTGTTTTGTAATGTAATGCAATTTTGAGTAGATGGGGAAAGTGAGGAGCCAGTCTTTAGATGCAGATTCCAGTTGCCCTACACAGATTACTGTTAAGCAGGTAGTGTAGTTGGTGTTTAGTACACATCTAGTAATATGGGCCTGATATGTATGAAAGTATAAACCTCTTTTGTAAGGTGCCTCTTTTTGTATATAAGCTGCTATTTCCTAAGTTAGTTTTTCATCTGAGATTTGAATACTGCACATTTTAGTCCATGAGCTGCAGCAATCAAATGCCTCCATAATTGCTGTTTGGAAGTTGGCATGTGATAAACCTTTGCCAACCAATTCCACATTTCCTTTTTTCTAATCTCCTATTGAAAATAGCAATGTCAGCTTCTAAATATCAGTTCATTTCTATGGAAAGCAGTAGTTGTGGGGGTGGTGTAGTTAAGTTCCCCCTGCCATGAACAGCCCTCTACCCACTCCCTACCTTTCACTGGCCCCAGTCTCTGCATCTCTGCCTCTACCTCCCCTTTCTGGCAGTTCCTGTCAGACACTGCTTAGGCTCTGTTCCCTCCTGAAGCACAGCAAGCTTGCTGGTCTAAACAGCTGCAACAGCACTACTAATTGGCCAGAGGATGGAGTTTCCCTGTACTTGCCCAGGAGGGAATCTAGCCTGAGCCACTGTCAAGTTGCACCTGACTAGCAAAGGGGGGACAAGAAGCTGATCAGTGGGTGTGACTGGTCCCAAGCCAGGCTCTGGGGCAGAGCTGCAGCAGCTACCTTCCACCCCTGTACTTTGTATGCAAATCTAAGCTCCCCCATGCTGACTTGAAGGGGAAAAACCAGACATATTTGAGTACATTTTGGTAATACAGAAAAGCTAAACTGTTACTTTTTGCTGCTTTAAAGCAGGTTTATAAACTCAGCAAGTATTCTATTCATATTCAGCTGCTTCAGAGGGACAGTGATTTGATTTGGTGATTCGAGTCACTGTCCTGATTTGATTCTGCCAAATGAGATTCAAAGACTCAGGATCAATTCAGAGATTTGGCTGTAAACTAAACAGACAGCAGTCCTTGACTGGGCTAGACAGAGCTGCCTCCAGCTGGTATGTGGTGGGCAGAGGAAGGGAGGGAAGAGGTGGGGATTGAGACTGGGACAAGCTGCTCAGCTCAGGCAGGGCTTGCAAGGGGGGAGGGCATGGAAGTGGGTTTGTGCCCTTGGATCTGTGGGCCTTGCTCCAGATGGGGAGCAAAGGTGCTGGGAATGGGGGCTCTGCCCTGCTGCTGCTTGTCCAGCCAGGGGTGGGGGGATGCCCAATGCAGGTACATCCCACTCCAAGTGGAAGGTGCTGGGAGCAGGGACTGTACCCTCCTGCTGCTCACCCAGCCAGGGTGAGGCACAGGATGGTGCCACTGTAGTGCCTCAGACAAGTGGTGCACAGTGGGGGAAGCTATTCCAGACTTCTTGCACCCTCAGGACAAGCCATGGCTTTGCCCTGGCTGGGTGAGCAGTGGCAGGGCATGGCAGTGGGCACATGCACCTGGATCAGGGAGGGGCCAGTGACAGGGGCTATAGGGAATTTTAGGGTGGCTGCAGCCCCCCCATAGTTCCTGCTCCACTGTGCCCTGCAGGGTGGGTGGACCCAGGGCTGCAGCTAGAGGTAGCTTGGAGTACAGCCTGGCTCAGCCTGCTCTGTGCAGAGCTGGTGGCACATGCCCACTCCCCTGCCTTACCAGACCAGTGGTGTGTGGCAGCATGCAGTGGCAGGAGCCCCCCTCCCCAAGTCCTGTGGCTCCTGCCTTGACTGGGAAGCTTATGCTAGCCCCAGCCTTCCTTTGCTATGGGTGCATTGATCTGCCTACCACACCAGACTTACCACCTGGAGGCAGCTGTGTCCAGTGTGGTTGAGGGTTGTTACCTGTTTAGTCTGTGGTCAAATATCTGAATTAGCGCCAAATTGATTCAGCCCCTTTAGCAGGTCTCCAGATTCGACTTGGATTTGGCCACTGAATCAGGCTGAATCTCCTCCAAATAGAATTGACTACTGAAGCTTTGCCATGGCCCTGTTATAAACCATGTTTTTCCCATTCTCTGCTGGAAGACCACCAGCAAAAACATTCTTAGAAATACTGAGGATGAGAAAAAGTATATTCTGAGCGCAGATTTTAAGCTTTTACAGTGCAACAAGGTCCTTGGAGGCATTAAGAGTTTCAGTCAGATTGTCTGAACTTATTTTTGCAGATGCTATTGATTTCCTACACACTTGTCACTTCCTAGTCTTGCAACCAATCTTGGCCTAGGCTCTAAATTACTAGTGGGATGATCTGAGAATCATGGATTACCCATGGATCACGTGCTGCTTTGTATCTGGTGTTGGGGATGAAAGGTCAGAAGCAGGTTCTCCCCTTCCTGCTTCATGTCAGTTTTAAATGTTTTTTCCTAAAATGTAGCAAGTTCATACATGCAATTACATTCTTTGAGGGGGGAAATGTTTAAACTGCATTTCATGTACATTAGATGCTAGCTGAAAAGCCTTACTGAGAGAACAGGAAATTGTCCATTAGTTAAAATACTGGCCCTGTTATAAGGGGGGGTAGTAGATGGACAATTTTGGAAGTGCTGTGCAAGTTGTATTTAGATCTGATCTGATCCTAAAAACATTGACTTCTATTGGGACTGTCTACTTACTATCACAAGCATGTATAGGTGCAACTATGAAAGAAGCTTTTCTACACAGGCTGCAGCTTCAATTTCAGATGACTTGAGAGATGGGAATGGACAGGGTTATATTGAAAATTCAGGATTTTATTTAAAAACTGACCAATAAAATGTCCTTGCAGAAATGTGACAGAGTGCCTGCAGAAACACTCCAGCCTTTCCTCAAATCATAATCCTTGCTCCAACACATAAGAAATGCCTACAATGTACATAGTCTGGAGTTGAACTGAATTTTCACATCTTGAGCAGTTTCAGAATCAAACAGCATCTTTTGGTCTTTATTCTAACAAATACAACCTAAAGTTACTATTAGTGAAGGTGAATTAAGAATATAGACCACACAAATAGTAAAATGCAAAAAGTGACAATGTTTCCATGATGAGTACAAACTGTTTGGAAGGAAAGTAAAATGTGAAACTGCAGCATTACAGGAAATTTGTTAATACAATTTAAATAATGTAATTATCCTTGCATGAATTTAAAAATCAAGAACAAATACACTTAAACTGACAGATGCTTTGAATATCAACTTAACAAGGTGGGTTTCCGGCACGAATATATCCACAGTTGTTTTGTAACAAACAATTTAAGTACATATGTCAAGATCTGCAGTTAAAGTGAATACAGTGACTGGAACAGCAGCTACCCAGAAGGAAAAATAAAAATGCATTCCCTTTGCCATAAATTTAAAGCAATGTTTTGGAAGACCAGTAAAACTGAGTTTGGTTAAGAAACAATTCTAGGAACAAACAATCCCTTGTTTCAGCTTACATAAAATTAGTGGGTGCATTTAATCATTTTTTTTTTTTTTTTAACTCCTAAAAAGGTCATAACCCTAACTGGAAAATATGTCAAGATCAAACAGCTTTTTTGCTGGGTTTTTTAAAAAAGGCATACAAATCATTTAGACTGAAAAACCTTGATATAGAGATTTCCTCCCTTATGGGCAAGGGGGGGAGGGGAGGGATCTTGAAATCTTTATCAACTTGACTGAAAGCCATGACATGGAATCAACAGCAACTTATTTCTCTAAATTTTAAATATTCTGAATTTTGACTGTCCATCACATTTGAATGTTTAACTTTTTGCTTTTTCTGTCACTGTTAAGTTACAGGTGAGAGATCCAGCTAAGAGGGATGTATTTCCAGGACCTCTGCGTATTTTAGAAATCATCTGAATATCTTTCATATTCCAGTGTATTTTGTGGAAATAGAAAAACAATCTTTTTACATACGCAAGTACGAGTTGCAAAATGTTCAAGCCAACATGCTTCTTGGTATGCAGAAGTGATGAGGCAGTCTCTGTAAAAGCACTGCGGATGTGACAGTCACTCTGCAGGGCAACAAATTCCCCCCAGGTGTTGGGAAGGGCTGGAGGGGACAAGGGAAACCAAAGTTTTGCCTGATCATTCCTATTATAGAAGACATCATGTACAGAACATGATACCTTTGTAAAGGACAATGTTGCCCACAGCACAGCTGCAGACTAAGGCTATGCCCAAGTAGAAGATGCTGTGTCAGCATACTGTGCTGACAAAGCAGTCCTCAGGGGGATCCAGATAAATTGGAAAAGCTGCCTTTTGTAACCGTATAGTAGAAAACAGTCCCCACAAACAAAACATGACCTCTCAGGGCAAAAATTGTGCCAGTGTGGATGCATGTATTCCAGGGGCTTCTCCCAAAAGAGCTGTACAAAGCAGGGATCAAATCCCCCCTACCACCAACAGTTTCAATACAGAAATCACTAATATAAAAGAAATTTCTCTTACGTTCGAAAACTTAAGTGCATTGTTTAGGAAGTCCTAGTCTCAAAAAATGGGTACATTTCAATAGCCACGTTTTGAAACTCATCACTGGAAATATGTCCAGCCCAATTATAGTTCACAGTATCTCCAAAAGTATGCCAATTCTCATTTTAGAATGAGGCTATTAAAAGGAATCATAATATTGCAGCTGTTCTGAAATAGGCTAAAAACTGGTTACAAAAAGTAACATTTGAGTAAAGAATCAGTATATTTTGATTATCTGAAGAATGTAAGACATTTGACTAACTCTTCCTGGTCCCTGGTTGTGGTAACTCCCCAAAGTGGAAAACAACTTTACTAAAGAAATCCATTAAAAATGTCTTAGGTGTATGTTTTAAGATGTGGTATTTAAACACATCAGAAGAGGATTTAAACAATTTAGGGATTTGTACCAAAGTCTGTAAAAGAATATTTCCAAAAACTTGAAATGGCCTTTGAATCAGGTTAGGGATAGTTTCTCAGAGCCCACCCCTGAAGGCTGAGAGGTCTGGCATCCTCTAGTTTATCTTGAGCCTAATTAACTTTAAAAAAAAAAAAAATCATCTATACTTATCTGTAGCAGTGGCTAGATTGCCTTCAACAGAAACTCTCAGGCTACAATAGCTCTTCCAATGTCAGAAAATTATGAGCCTGCCTTCAAATTCTAAGTACCCAAAGCATATAGATACTTCCCTGTAATCCTATGAAGATTTGATCAGCTAATTCATTTTTCCATTCTCCATTTAGAAAAAATGTCTGCAACCACTAAAGACTTCAGTTCTTAGGTCTGGCATGGTGTCTTTACTAGTGAGGGCCACAGTTTTAGTTCTTCCCAAATGTGGCCAAGGAAGGACTGACACCACTGGATATTGAGGCATTTCAACCATGCATGGTTCAAAGCAGCAACAGCAGCACCCTCCATGCTGGACCTCTCCGAAGCATGACACTGACCCACAGAGCTGACAGGAAATTTAGTCTCTGTACGTACAACCCTGGCCTCTTCCTGCTAAGGATTTTAGTGAATGCCAAGGGAAAGCATGAGATTACTAATATTTATGTTAAAGATGTAAACATCCTTAGGTATTTGTAATTACCTGGAAAAACAAGTCCTATCATTTCTACTAAATATTCTGCATCTTGTACTGGTAGAGCACTTTGGGAATAAGTGCAAAAAAGAAAAACACAATTCCCTTTGATTTATCTCCTTATTTTTCCTTTGTTACCTTCTTTACAAATTGCAATCAGTTTCTCCAGTGCACCAGAATCAGCCTTCAAAGTAACCATTTTGTACCTATTAGTCTACAAATTTAGCCTGCTACTAGAACAGGGCATATCTTTAATTTCCTATTTTCAGCCCATTCACTACACAAGATGATGTAGTAGGGCTCGCTCATTTATTGAGTGCATACTATATTTCTCCAGGGAAGCTTCTTTGGATTGATACAGACTGGCAGGAATCTAAAGTCTTTTTTGGAAGTCTACTCTAAATATTTCCCCTTGCTATTGATGTGGCTGACAAGTCTGCTGTTATTGCATCATGATTTAGCCATCTCATTTCATTGTCTGTATGACTAATAAGATTGGCTACCTTTACTAACCATTAACAATGGTCATTATAATCAATATTGATAATCACACTGTTGGCTTCCAGGAGTTGTAGTAGTTTAACTACAGTGCACAGAGAATATAATTTTGAAATTATTTACATTTTTATACATTAACACCACAGTTTCTTAATACAAACAAATAGCACCATTAGCCTTTCACACATTCTTTCTAGCAAAACAAAAAGCTAGATTACCTTCAAATTTAGGACACTGGAACCTCTTAGAACAAAAATAACCCCCCCCAAAGTCAGAATACTGTAACTTCTGATTTTAAAACCTACCTTTAAAAATGAACACACTCCTTACATGGTAAGAGAAAGAAAACAAAACTGGAAATTTCCTAGGTATCTGAAAAATGTGTACATTTTAAAACCTTTGCCATGAGTTCTATTCAATGTGCACTACACTTAAACTAGGTTTTCAAGAAATTCATTTTGTTTTTGCTTAGGAGTCTAATGTTTGAACTTATTTTTGCAGTAACTCTTAATGCATCCAATATATTCCAGTGTACTGGAGGACATTAATACAAGACTGCCCAGGTGATGTGCAGCTATTACAGAGCAATCTCCTAACCAAATGTAAAATTATCCAAGTAATGCAATTTCTAGGCAGATGAAGTCTCTCTCCACACATATTCATCAACACCATATTATGAACACAGCAAGGACTTTGCAAACCAGTATGAAAAAGATAATATTTGCAGATTCTATCAAAGGAAGATTAGAAAACAACTTTCAATGAAGAAATTGACAGTTCAGATAAGGAGATGGATAGCACCATAATGGATTTGCCCTAAGGTGCTAAAGGAGGTACCTTATTCCCTGCAAAGTGAATGCTATTTCTGAAGTGTATTGCAATATGTAAATGCAATTGTTTAATGGTTACCATTTGGTTCATTCATCTACAGAAAATGCATTCCCTCTAATATACGTTCAACTAACATTCAAATTACTGAACTATACATAATGTTACATAGTTTACAATTTATGAAAACAAAGCTTGAAAGAATATAATAAGATCATCTTAAGTAAGGTGGGATGTTTTAAAGGGCTAATATCCAGCTATTTCAATTTTTATGCTAATGGTCCAAGTGCTTCTTTGTATCACCAAGAAAAAAAATGTAAAAAAATTTAAAAACAAATGACAGTCCTCACAGCTTCTTAGTATCCTTAGGGTCACTGAAGTGTCAGACTACCATGCTTGCAGTACTGGCTGTATAAAAGTGTAAATGACACATCAGGAGACTTGCTGTAATTCAGATACTAGATTAGATGCCCATTAGAGTGAATCTTAGTACATCAGTCTAATGCATGTTCCCTTTTCTTCTGGATCATTTTTAAAAGTTTATCCCTTCCATGCCAACCCACTCCTATATCTATGCCTGTGGGTTATTTGCATCCACTTGCTTGCACTGTGGTATGCTGGTATTGTTATTCACAGTTCACTTTCCAGTTAAATTAAAGATCCGGAAAACGGCTGGGGTCCTCCTTGTAGTCATCAGGAATAGTGAAGATGGATTCATCAAACTCATCATAGCGAAACTCCTGAAAAGTCACAGTGGCTGTGATGGTGGGAAACACAGGTATGTCTAGACAGTGCACAGAATGGCATAGGAGAAAGCAGAGAAACGCAGGTTACTCATATTTTAATGCTGACTTAGTTTATTTAATACATGAAGCCTAACTTTAAGAGTTAAATATTTTGTACAACCAAGATTAAAAAAAGGAAGCTGTAAAAGCTTAAAAAAAGATGGTGGCTATAGAGAAAACTGTATCAGAAAGACGTCAACCAAATTCAGAGAGGAAAAAAAGAGGTAGCACGGTGCACCATTTAAAGAGAGATTAGGAGTCTAATGTTTGACACACAGGTGTCTTATCATATGACCCAATGTTACCATATTTACTCACATACCACATGCAACTTTCCCACAGATATCAGCCGTCCAAAACTGGTTAGTTGGAATAGCTGTAAAAATGGTTGCCACTTTTTTTTCTGGCTAAGCATGCAGCAAGACCAGAGCCAAAGTTAAATCTCTCACAGCCACTACTAGCTGAGCACTGTAGCTTGTGCCTGAACTAAGCTGGCTCAGGACAAGCAAGTGGCTACATGCAGTCCGTAGTATCTTGTTAAGGGTTGAGGTATGGAAATAAAATTTTATTATTCATGAGAACTTACATCAAGAATATTTACAGTAAAAAAGTAACAGCCTTGTTACTATCCTTGCAAGGGTCTGGGGTCTTGTCGCTGTCCTGCTGCACTAGGAAGTTCCTGCTGCCTTACACAATGGGAAACCAAGTTGTCTGGACGCTCTAGATTTCCAGAAGAACTTAGTCTATGCTATGAAAATGGCCGTGGCTCTAGGAAAAAAAAAACTTTTTCCCTTTTCTGCCTGCCAAAAATAAGGTGTGCTCCTTACTTAGGGGCACATTGTATGCAAGAAAACAGGAAGAGTGCTTTTCCTCCCATGTTCTTTGTACAGATGAATAACTGAACAACATACTAATCTCAGGATAATCCAGAGATCTGGTCTGGATGAGCACCAAGTTCCAGGTGCCTTCAATAAGCATCGGAATCTAGTAGATGAGAAAAGCTGAGTTGGAAATTCTCAGTATTATAAAATCTTATTTCATAAGTGTTTTATAATCCGTTTCCATTTGGGCAACAGAGTCATCAGACTGGTTAAACAACACAGACATGTACTACTTCAAATATGAGAAAGGCTTTGGTTAAGGATTCTGGTTAAAGGCTTTATGGGCAGGCATGGCAGACATTTGAATTAAAGTAAAAACCATCCTACACAAATTTAAAAACCAAATGCAAATTCAGCACTCAGAGTTACCGTAGTTTCTACTGAATAGTGCAGAAGTTGTGCACATGTAACAAGTTAATGTTTAGTGTATTCAAACCAAGTGAAGAGATAAAAAACACAAACCAAAGAAACAGTTTATTTTTGGACCGCAGCTGCTATTTGTTAACTGGTTGGCTATGCTTTTTGATGGTATATGTGAGAATGCTTAATTTTTAAAAGAACTACTTAAGTTAGAGCCCTTTGCTATACAAATCAGTGTCATTGCACAAAAAATGAGTAAATGTATTTTACCTCTTTTCTGCTGGCAACAATTAGAAATTAAAACTTGGTGTTCACTGGTGATCTACATGAATCATGAGGTGCAATGAAAACAAAATATACAGTGGGCGCAGTAGTCTAATAACACTGTGCAGCAGTGTCACTAAAAAGGTGTTTGCCAGGGCTACATTAAGACTGCAGAGTTACTATGTCAGGGGCTTCTGCTATTCACTCACACTCCAGATGATTAGTAAAAAAGAACGTGCTTTCTTGGTTGGTGGCTGTTTTCCATCTCAGATGCCATATTCTTAATTCTGTCACTAGTCCTAGCTAGTATTTCTTCTATTTGCCAAGGCCCAATGATATTCCTCTAAAGCCTAATGCAGTGAATGAGAACGGTCTTTCCTTAAAATAAACAAACTCCATTAAATTCCTTACACAAAATGTAATCACTTTTGGAAATGGGGATAGCTAACTGAAATTGAAAATGTCATCTTACCTAGCTTTACAGGAAAGCCTGGTGGAAGCTTCATCTGAACAAATTCTCTAAGTTTGTTAAAGTGCTTGAAGGGTGCAATTACTTCTAAAACATTCAATAATCTGAAAAGGAAAGTGAATTTTCATTAGCAGAGTTTCTCTTTTACCAGCTTCATTAGACACTGACTCACTGAGGGAAAAAATTAAGATAAAGAACTAAAAATTAGTGGTCTATATATTTGCTATTAGTCCTGTGATAAAGCACTGCTACTCTGACAGTGACACAGCAAGGTCCAGCTTTCAGTAATCCACACTATCATATACATATTATGTTAGCATTAGCAAAAAGTGCTCGTTTCTAGCTCTGATAAGCCACCAGTGGCTAGACCCAAAAATTATGCCCATGGATTGCCAAACATCCATTCTTAAAAATGGTCCTCCAACTTAAATTCTAACACTATTTTGGAGTCCTTAGACTACTGTGGGTGTGTCTTCACGTTCATTAACGTGCTTTTGCTATTGTGGATAAAATTTAGTACCTATAATGTGAGGTAATAAATAAGTGTGCATTAGGCTGCCCTAATGCACAGTAGCCTAATTTTACTGTGCATTAGCGTATTTGCATGGTTTTCGACGTAACACTAATGCATGGTAAAACAGGCTACTGAGCATTAAAGCACACACGTAGATGTGCCTTGCAATGCTTAAATTGCAAGCTTTCATGTATTATCACTAGCCATTTTCTACAAACTAACTAACATATAGACATATTGTTAACATAGCAAAGATAATGAATTTCAAAAACGGTATCATCCCATATCATAACATATTCAGTCAGTGAATTTGTTGATGTCTCAGTAGTCTCAGAAGAATGAACAAACTTCAATGGAGACACCTCTCTGACTGAAAGTGAGTCTTAGGCCACTGCTGACAAACTACACTGTTCCTGAAGTCATATTCAAGAGGCACTACAATACACCAGGGGGGTTGGGAGGAGAAATACTCTTTCAATAGCAAATAACTAGACATTCATTTCTTCAAACTCATTCTATGCACACCACTTCCTTTTACAGCATCTATTTCCTGATCTCCTACTGAATGTCCTTTCGCTTTCTCTCCAGTCACAGCACTAACACACTCCCACCATCATTTGCCATCAACTACTGGTTTCCTTGTCATCTCAGCAGAACCCCAAGATCACATACCAAGTGGATCAAAGGCCTCAAATGCTGTGTTTGGAGCATTTGCTCCATACAATATTTAGAAGAAACATGGCAGTAAGTTAGAAGAGAGCTTGCATTAAGTTACCATAGGGACAGAAATGACCTGGGAAGATACTTTATAGTAACAATAAATCCTCTCTTCACCTTGTCTTTGACTCTTATACATGATGTATGCTGGGCTAACTCTCCTGGAAACTCCTGAACGTAAAACTCAACTCAGCCTCAAGACGGAACCGCAATTAATTTTTTATGGAGCTACTGAGGGATTTTACCAAAATCACATGACAAATACCAAAACATTAAAATGTGGACCATTAGCAATATCTTGCAACATAAGACTAGAAACACATTGCTAGATGATCTTTGAGCCTTTTTGTTGTTGTTGTTTGTTTGTTTGCTTGTTTTTTTAAACACTAGCCTTTGAAAACACTTCAATTTCTGTCAAAATATTCACACAGCACTGAAGTGTCTGTATGCTTTGAAAAAACTGCTGGGTGACTGGTAAAGTTAAAAGTTCATTTGCTTGCCAATGTTTTCACTCATATTTCTAAGTTGACAACATCTGAATGAAGACACAAGGAAGTTTTGCTACTTATTAGAGAACAACTTTTATAGCTAGTAATTTTCACTTACGATTCAATTCCTAAGGGAAATTCCTGGCTCATGGCTATTGTGGCTTTAAAAGTTTTCTTGCTTTCCTTGCAGACCAGTTCTCTACCCAGATGAGGAGCTCTTAAGAAAAGAAAAACAGCTGATTTTAATGGGATGCTTCTTTTACAGAAATAAAATTAGATTTTAGTTAAAGCAAGGAATATATATAAGACAGTCAAACAATTAAAAAAAAACTAATTAATCACGAGATAAAAAAAACAGTTGCAATTTATTGCAATTTTAAATCATGCAATTAAACAATACTAGAATCTCAATTTATCATAATTGTATTTTTGGATGTACACAAACCTTAGACAATCCCCAAGACCTGCCCCTCCAACCCTTCCCCCCATACACTTACCTGCATCCAGCTCCTGAGTGTGTAGGGGTGTGTGTGTGTGTGTGTGCGCGCGTGTGCACGCATACATGCGTGTCCGTGGCTAGGCAGGGAAGGGCTGCTTTTGCAGCACAGGCAGGCATGCAGCAGGGAGGAGAGAGGGGCTGCTTTTTCCACCCCCGCAACACCAGAAGTGATTAATGCACATTAAAAAAAATAATGCAAAATCAAATGCATTATTCATGAGAGTTAATTGCGATTGACAGCCCTAATGGTATATAGGTAAATCTGATATTTTTAATTAAACCAACTCAAAGAGTTGAAAATATTCTTCTTTGCAAGCTTTCAGGTGTCAAAGCTACCCTTTGTCAGGCTGAGAAAACATCTGCAATTAGTCTGTCCTCTTCCTAGATGGAATGAATAGTAAAGAAACCAGAGGCTAGTATGCATGCAAGAAAGCCAGTCAGTGAAGATGTAAATTCAAGAGTCAGTGGTGTTACTTCATGATGATCACCATCCAGAATGGTAAAATACAGCCCACCATCTACAAGAAACTCATGGACCAACATATATTGCTGGTTCTGTGCAGATATCACCCTAAGCACACCAAGAGAGCTGTAATATACAGCCAAGCTCTCCGATACTACCGAATTTGCACTGAGAACACCTGTGATTGCCATCTTACGCATCTCAAAAAGGCTTTCACGTAAAACAAGGACACTCCTCCAGAGAGATGCATTACTCTATTGAAAGAGCCACCTGGAAACCACGTAAAGAATTGCTATAGTACAGAAGGAAAATCCCCCTGGATCACACGGCGCTGGTTATGACATGTCCCTCCCCAGAACCTACATGAAAAATCCTCAAACAATTGTAACCCATACCAAAAGAAGACCCAATTCTAAAAGAGATTTTCCTATTCTAGCTTTCAAACAAGCACCAAACCTCACTAACCTCATTACCAAAAGCACCCTGCACCTCCGCACCTTGCCCCCTGGAGGAAGGAGGGGGAGCCTAGAGATCCCAGATCCTGCTGCAGCCAAAGCAAAGCAATGTGGGGGGAAGTGATAGCCAGGTGGGAGCCTGAAGGCCACAAATTTCCCCCCCATGGGCTGCATGTGGCCTGGGGCCATGAGTTGAACAGCCTTTATCTAATGCAATTAAAAATCCATCAAGATTATCATATAACCTATTATATGCTTTATTTAACATCTCCCCGTTTGGTAACTCTTGCTACTTAACATAGTATCTCGATTAAGACTACAAATTAACTGAAACATGAAACATGGACGACATAATCACTGTTTTTTTTGTGAAGAACATAGTACACTTCACCATCCACAAACTAAAACACTTAGGGAAAAATTAATTAAATGACTATAGTTAAGATGCACTGACTTCTAAGACATGGTGGTAGATAAATTTACACAAGGTTTGGCTGCTGAGAAGTTTCATAGACATTTTTCAGAAATGCCTTCTTTTGGACACACAACTTGTGGCATGAGTCTTTATCTATTTAATTCTGCAATTTATTTGACGCTACCACCAGAAGCAAAAGTCAAATAATTGTTGTAGATAGAAAGCTGTACTGAAGTAGTTTGAAACAGACTTTAAACTTTTAGAATATCTTTATATTTTGAGCTTTGGGTATTGAAGAATATGAAAGTTAAAATATTGTTATGTTTTCTGTTGATTGTATTGTCCAATTAGTTATATATGCAGCATATTCTTACAGATAGAGAATTCATGCCCTTTTTGATTCATGCTAATCTTGAGAAAAGTGTAAATATTTTACAGGTCAAGGCAAGAAAATACAGAAACAATAAGTGATATAAAGATATAAGCTACATCTACAATTGAAAAAGAAGAATAAAATGGAAATACTTACTTTCCATTTTCAGCTGATATGTACTCTTCCCATGTAATTGTGTTGGGTGGAGGTGGAGTAAGAGACTGTCGTCTAACAGGCTGTTAAGGAAAACAAGTCATTATTCGTATAACAGTGAATTACTGCAGGGTACCGTACCATACAAGAGGCACTACATTTTGAAATCTATAACAAGCAGTATTCCTTCCAGCCCGTATGAAGCCATGCAAGTTTAACAGCTCAATATAATCTCTACCTCCTGTTCTTCCTCCCCGACAACTATCCCTTTGCTCACTAAGCTTGAAACATTAAGTTGGACACTATGGTAGTGTTAGGTACTGTCCAAACAGAAGAACTCCTGCACCAAAAAGCCTTCGATCCAAAGAAAGTATCTATTTTAGACATCTAACAAATCCATCACATCAAGCTTTATTTTAATAAAGCCAATAACAAAAACACAAGGCTTTTAAAAGCCTGTACATGCATCTGTTCTCAGGAACCTCTGGGCTAAGTACAAATGGATGAAAAGCCTGAAGCTGAATTCATTTAATCTTCCCAGGTTAATCTAACCTGCATAGATTGAACTGATCAGCAAATTAACAGACATTCACTTTTGATTCCAGAGATGCAGTCACATGCCTGCAGTGGCTCATGCCAGATACCAGGGAATACTAGAGCATGTCTATCTCCCTGCTCAGCTGGAACAGACAGCTTGGGCCAAGGTAAAGTATCCTGGGATGCTGGGAGACAGAGTTAACTTGAATCTGGAGGGGGATCTGAGACAGAAGCTCAATAAACTGATACAACTTAAATCAGTTCAAGTCTGATGCTACATCCCTCCAGGTTTATCGTAAACCAGTTTTGGCCATTTTGAAAGTGGTTTATGCGCACTGAACTTCTATTGTGTTCCTGATATGAAATGGTTTCTGATCACTTATACTGGTTTATGTGTACTTTCGATACATAGCCCTGGAGATCAGAAGCTGAGAGGTAAACAGGGCATGGAGAACAGTGTTGTGGTATGCTGCTGAAACCATTTTGAAGCACTTGGATAAAAGGGGTGTGCCTGATAATTTGAAGCTCTCCGGAATTCAAAATGCTTCAAACACATTTCTGACCATGGTGTGAAATGCCAGTGTTCTCATTACTCATTCTTGACAGCCAGTCTGAGACTGTAGCAGTGTTAAGTTACTGGTTCTCAACCTTTTTAGACTTTTAAGATTTAAGCCACCCCTCATACAAACCTAAGGCACTCCTGCATTAAGTGGTTCCCTTGCAGAGGGGCCAGTCAGTACAAGCAGAAGAACAGCCAGGCATGGACTGAGCCTAAGCCTGTGCCTATCTGCTTATCTCTTCATACCTCATGGCACCCTTCAAAGGCTGATGTACCACTCCTGACACCCTCAGGTGCACTAGCACCTTTGTTGAGAATTACTGTACTAGGATTTTCTTTGGATAATACCTACCTCCAACATGGAGTTTTACAAATTGACCAAGACCCACCATGGCTTCCACCTCCGGAACCGCAAGCCAAGCAACTTTCACTTAATGCCCAAGATCCACAAACCTGGCAACCAAGGATGCCACACTGTTTCTCGCATTGGCATCATCTTGGAGGGAGTTTCTAGCTACATTGACTCTATCCAATTCCCATATGCCATAGGAGCTGTCAGCTACTTGAAAGACACGACCAATTTCCTAGAGAAAGTGGGTTCCACTGGAAAACTTCTAGCTACTTTAGCTACCAGGGATGTCACTTTTGTATACCAACATCTCCCATGACGATTAAAAGCCATAAAAAGTCACCCTTGATGAGGAGACTGCCTCCATATCCATTGCACTCTGTCACTTTGTTCTCACACACAACTATTTCAGATTTGGAGACTCTTTATATCTACAAACAAACAACACTACTATGGGCACATGTATGCCTTCCCGTATGTCAATGCATTTAAAACAGACCTTGAAGTCTACTTTCTCTGCAACTGCCCTCTCATCACATTAGTATAGCTGAAATACATTGATGAGATGATCATTTGGACACATGGGAAGGTATTCTTTAGAGAAACTCAATCAGGACTTTAACCACTTCCACCCCTTCAAACTGACTCCTGAATACTGCACCCAGCAAATTCATTTCTTGGAAACTGCTATAAAAGTTTACAATGGCTATAATACCACTGCACTGTATCGAAAACAACAAACCGACAATTACCTCCACGTAACTAGACCTCACCCTAAGCAAACCACTAGATCCACCATCTACAGCCTAGCTCTACATTGCAGCTGTATCTACTCTGACCTCACTGTCTGGGATATACTCTTTAACGATCTGGAGCTGGGAGGATTCCTACACTTAAAATACAATTCTAGTACTGTAGTCACTCTAAAATCAATAAAGTACGCCACACTGTTACAATACCAGCCTCAAGACAAGGACAACCATATCACCTACAGCCGCCCAGTTTGACCACCTCGGACATATTAATGACCTCCAACCCTGCCTAGAAAATACCATTTCAAAGTAGCCATGGGGGACAAACCTGTCTGGCTTACAGACTGTCCCTCCCCCTCCCCCAAACTCAAACAGCATGTCTTCAGCAACAGACTACATACCTCCTATTTTTACCAAGGCACTAAACCTTGCTCCAGATCCAAATGGCAGCGATGCCTCCTTGTCACAAAGTCCACATCATCACTGGATTAAGCAACACATAACATCTGAGATTCATTCAGCTGCACCTCTACCAATATCATATATGCTATCACTTGCTTACAGTGACTCTCTGCTGTCTATGTTGGACAGATGGGGAGACCCCTATGTTAAAGAATGAATGAGCATTGACTTGACATTAATTCCAGGAAGACATACAAGCCTGTAGCAGAAGACTTAACCTCCCTGGAAATTCCATCATCACTGAGCTCAAAGAAACTGTTTTGAAACAATGCCATTTAAAAAAAAAACAACTTGTATAGGAAACTGCAGAACAAGAAATCATCCACACTGGATTGTGTTATCTATGGTCTAAACCATAGTATGGATTCTTATTCCATTAATTAGATTCATTTTTGTAACCCCATGTTCCTCAGTGAGTTAGCTACTTAGTTTCTCTCACATAGGACCAGACCTCCCTCAGCAGTGTCCCTCTTTCTCCCTCTTCTCTATCCTTTGTATTCTAATCACAACTTTCTATTTATGGATTTATGGTAATATATTTCTGCTTCCTGCAATCCATTCTTAGTATCTGATGAAGTAAGCTGCTGCTTATTAAAGCTTATGTAGACTAACTAAATCAGAGATACAAGGCGTAAGTCTACCCTGGCTTCCGCCTGACTTGAGTCCAGACTAACATGGTTAACTACCTCTATCTACCCTCAAAAGTCTTTAATTAAAAATAAAATATATACTTTACATGGTGAGGTTGCTGTAAAAATTACTGTGACTAAAACTTCAGATATACATATATGCTTGTTTTTAAACACATTTAGCCTCTTTAAAAAAAAAGAGCTACACTTTTAAAAACGATATCTACAAAGACACTCTAAAGAGAACTTGTCACCAACTGATTTATCTGAACACCTAAACAATTTGGAATTGTTTAACATGAAAATAATTGCTTGTTCTTGCCTGGTTGTGAATGAGTATTTAGACTTGTTTTCCCAACTTCAGATCTGTAACATCTCACATAGGTTAGAAGGCACTGCTGTGTGCTTGGCGCTTTTGAAAATATAGCCTCTTTTTGACTCACATAAATGGACTTGCCTAATTTGGGACATGTACTTCTAAAATCTTGGCCTTATACTTTTAGCATGCAATAAGAACTAGAAACCTATTCTTTGAAACTCCTGTTACAGTTTTGCAATGGCCAGTACAAATTACTTTTAAGGGGCCCCGGAATAAATAGTAATTTCAGTAATTGAATAAACTATGTCCTCGCTAATACTATTCGTCCTTTCGTATGTATCCTCTCAACACACTACTGGAGGCCACTATGTTTAGAGACCACTGTAATTTGGGCTCCAGGAGATTTCAGTGGAAAGTCCAAAATTCAGTGTTGCTCCTGAAGACCTAGAAAAATATGATTTGGCCAGAAATGGCCTGAAACCACAGGGGACAGGGAGAGCAGGGAAAAAAGTTTTAAAAAATATACCACAAAACTTACCTGAAGTATGGAGAAGGTAGGCAGCAGAGCCCTAGAAACTGTGGAAGTCCCACATGTTTCCAGAGGCAGCCTAGTACAGACTGAGGCCCTGCTGGGACTCAGCCAGTCAAGTTGTTGAGATTCCCCACTTTGGTAGGGATTTTAAAAGCTGTTCAGATCAGAGCAGAGCAGGTAAGTACCCTCTGCCCTAAAGGCTGCAGGCATAGGTATGCTGGGTGCCTGCCTACCCCCAAAGCCAGGTGTAGGGCAAAAGATGTCCCCCCACCACCACCGCAGGGGCTTCCCAAGCCCCACTTTGCTTTGCTGCTGCACAGGAGTAGAGAGGAATTTCTCCCTTCCATAGACTCACAGCTGTTAGGGGCTGGAAGTAACCTCATGAGATCAGCACTGGGTCCAGCACCCTGCACTTGGGCAAAAAAGACTGCTGGGATCAGTTGACCCCAGCAAGATGCACATCAAGACGTCTTTTAAAGATCTCCAGGGTAGGTGATTGTACCACTTCTGGGGGGAGTCTGTTCCAGACCCTAGGCACTTGAATCATAAATAAGTTTCTCTTAATGTCCAATCTGAAGCTATCTTCAAGCTGTTTGTGGCCACTGGTTCTTGTCTTCCCTTGGGTGCCTTGGTGAACAGATGCTCCCCAGGCCTTGATGTACACCCCTTACAGACTCATAGGCTTCCACAAAGTCCCCTCTAAGTCTTCTTTTCTTCAGCCTGAACAGACTCCATGTCCTTCAGCCTCTCCTCATATGATCTGCTCTCCAGACCTCTATAATCATGCATGTGGCTCTCCTTTGGACTCTCTCAAGCTTCTCCACATTCTTCCTGAAGTGCAGCGCCCAGAACTGGATGCAGTACTCCAGCTGCAGTCTCACCAAGGCCGAGCAGAGTGGGAGGATGACAGCCTTAGTCTTACCTGAGATACACTGGTAGATGCATGCCAGTGCTTTGTTCACTCTGCCAGCTATGGTACCACATTGGTGGCTCACATTCATTCTGTGGTCTATCATGACCCCTAGATCTCTTTCAGTTGTGGTGCATGCAAGTGTAGCACCACCGAGCCTGTAAGTGTGTTGCAGATTATTTCCCCCCAGATGAAGCACGTTATGTTTCTCTGTGTTAAACATCATCAGGTTTTGATCTGTCCACCTTGCAAGCCTGTCCAGGTCAGCCAGTATCCCCAGCCTCTCCTCAAGTGTGACCACACTCTTCCATAACTTGGTGTCATCCACGAACTTTCCCAGTACATTTTTAACACCAAGTCCAAATCACTGATGTAAACACTGAAAAGTACTGGTCCAAGAAATGAACACTGGGAGACACCACCAGTCACCTTTAGCAGTGTTGATTCAGTTCCATCTATTAATACTCTCCGAGTCCTACCTTGGTCTGACAGTTAGCCAACAGACTAAAGTAGTTGAGGCTGCATTTTTCCAATGTTACCATGAGGACATCGTGGGAGACAAAGTCAAACACCTTTTTAAAATACAAGTATATGACATCAGCGTTATTTCCCTTATCCAGGTGGCGAGTTACTTTATTATAGAAGGAAATGAGATTGGTCAATCATGGCCAGCCTGCAATGAAGCCATGTTGGTTTTCATTTCAAATATTTCCTTCAGTTAGCCTATCAATTATGGAGTCTTTGATAATTTTTTCCAGGATTTTTCCAGGGATTAAGGTCAAACTGATTGACCTGTAATTATCTGGGTCCTCCTTACTCACTTTCTTGAAGATAGGCACCACAATGGCCGTCTTCCAGTCTTCTGGGACCTCCCCATAGCAGCATAAGTCCTCAAATAGCTTTGCCATATGTCATGATTGGCGATGATGTTGGCCAATTCTTTCAGCACTCTCTGGTGTAGTTCATCCTGACTCGTAGATATCCAGCCTCTCTAGGTGTTCCCCCACAAGATCTTTACCAACTATGGGAGGGTGATAACCCCCACACCTTGATCATCTTATATCTTGTCAAGCAGGCTCACACCCTTGGGCAGGTGGAATACTGATGCAAAGTATTAGTTTAGGAGCTTGGTTTTCTCCTGATTGTCGATTATAGCAGTCCCATTTCATTCAGCAGGGCCCTATTTTTCCCTTATTTCTTCTCTAACTTCCTATGTCCTTCTTTAGATACTTTTTATTGTCTTTGATTCCAGTTGCCAATTTGAATTTGGTTTCTGCCTTTGCTTTTTTAATCTGCTCCCAACAGGCGCGGGCTATTGCTATGTAGTAAGCAATAGCTTGGTAGTAACTCCTGACTTCCATCCCTTATACACTTCTCTTGTCAATTTCAGGATGTCCATGACTTCCCTATCGAGCCAAGGGGGTCTCCTGGCCCTTTTGCTACCTTTCTTTCAAAAGGAAAGGAATGTTCTTTGTGCTTCAAGGATTATATCCTTGAGAAATAACCACTCCTCTTGCACTCCCTTTCCCATCGGACCATGGTCCTCCTCCTCCTCCCAGGTCTCACTAACCAATCTCATAAGCTTGTGGAAGTCAACTTTCTTAAAATCAAGGATTTCTACCCTACTGACTGATTTCCCTCTCTTACGGTGGATGAAGAAGGTGACCATCTCATGCACAAGGGTAGTTTTTCTTAAGTTAAGTAAAAATAACTTATTGTTGTTTAATAAGTGGTGAGCTTTACTTTCTTAAAACAGCTGAAGAACAGCCTGTACGCTGCTGTTCAACAATCATCAGTCCCATGTCAGGTTCCCTCAGCCAGAAGTGTGGGACAGTCTGCTCCTGAAATTGGCTCCAGTGAGCCTGCAGGGAGCCCACTTTCCCCACCACTGGAGCCTAAATTACAGTGGTCCCCACCTATGTTCCAACTACTCCCTTTATATATTTTTTGTTGAAGGGAATAGAGATATTTTAAATTAATTTCTGTGCAATTTGTACACACCATCAGGATGACAGGAGTCAGGTGGTTGTCGTAACTAGTTTCCCAAAGCAGCAAATTCACTATGACAAGTTTTCTGTTAAAATTACAAATTGATAGGAGCAAGTAATTTCAATACCTTTTTAAAAAAAGGAAGGCATGACTGTAACATCAGTCATTTTACATTGGGAGACTGCAGCAAAACTAAAAAAACATTTTACGATTCATTAGGTCTATTCTTCACTACACTTTTCAAGTAGATATTCTTTAGCAAGTTTTGTGCTTCATGAAACTTTTGTCATATTAATAACTATCCACTGAAGATATGGATATAATTAATTCTCAAAATGTCAAAATTAAGTCCACAGCTTCTTTATGATGGATTGCACCATGTATAATTTTCTTGAAAATTACTGAAGTTCAAAAAATATTATGTAGAAAACAGACGCAAAACACAAATAGTACATTCAAACATTTAAAATGGCATTAAAACTCAGATTAGCAACTCTAAATTAACTAGAGAATAACCTGTCAGCTAAGAAGAGGATGAGGGAAGGATTACACCTGTTAAATTTAAGGCTAACCCTGTATCTAAGCATCTACAGGCTTTGCCTGATAATGTACTTGAAATTGGAGATCATTCAGAGAGAAGACTCTGGTAGATTTGGAAGGTCCCTTCAGTAAAGCAAGCTAAAGGGGAATACTAATGACAAAAAAACACTTCAGAGGAACATTCTAAACCAGAATAAAAAAAAATCCTGATCAAGAGAATATTAAAATACTCTCAGTCAGCTACCATCAGAAAAAAAACCCTCTAGAAAGATGAAATGACTTCACTGTTTATGCACAGTGGAATATTAATCAGTTTGAGAGGGGAAAAGACAACACTGCTTAGGATATCTGCACCAATTCTGTAGAGAACAAACTAACTATACCTCAAAATTTTGTTCCATCAAGTTACCACCTTTACTCAGGCTTTCCATGATGGCCTTATTTCGAAGAATATCCTCTTCACTAAGGTGTTCTCTCCTTTTCCTTGATTCTAAAACAAGTCCATTAACCAAGTAGAAGTCTGCCAGAAAGTTTCCTACTCTTTCCTGTAAGAAAAATAATTGAGATTAATGATTAATTTCCAAAATCTTCAAGTAAAATCATTTAAAAGTCAAGTATACTGAAATATTAAAATGACTGTCTGATTGAAAAAAAGTATAAAAATGAAAAGTTTACTTAAGTTGCATGTAAGTAACAAGTGCTTGCCTTAGCACTGCACTTCCCCAATAACATCAATGCAAGTGTTGCTACTGCATGGACTCCTTTGGGAACAGAACTCCCATTAGCATGAAACATCTAATTAAGTCATCTTTTCCTGAAGAGCTAATTTGAGAGTTGCCTGGGAAATCTGTTTTAACTCTGTGTCTGGAGAGGTCCTGAATGGTTGATTGTTTCAACTTAGGAGATGGATATCTATATCTATACATCTATCCAATTTATTTTTGAACCCAGAGTTCAAATTCCATAAAATGACATCCCCCCAACCCTGTTTATGATGCAAACTAATGTATGAGTGGCAAAACATAATATTTTAAGGACAGTCAAAACAGCTGCCTGCACATCTATATAAGGAAGAAAACATTCTTTTCAGGCTCTATGTGCTTTCATTCTCATTTGTATAGCAGCATTAGTTTATCCAACCTTTTAAAAACTCCTAAACTATTTGCCATAAATGCTCCTTTGTCTTAAGAAATTCTTCCTTTCAGCATTTTAATTGTACTTCCTTATATCTCTGAGTACTTTCATTCTTATGCAATAGGATAGAGATCAAACCATTTCCAGTAATTTCTGCTGCTGTATACAGAAACAAAACAAACCAAGTGCTGATAAGTTTTCAAGAATGCCAGTATAAGCTTACTGGCTCTACTCAGATCAATTTTATGCCAAGAAAAGGGGGACTCCTTTTTGGGAACTCCTTTTGAAATAGCAAAGCACCAAAGATAACTGTTCTTAAAGAACCTGGGAAGAGATAAGTTTCTTAAAATTGCTGGCCTTTTCTGTCCTGCAATATCTCCCCCATGAAGTCAGATTCTTAAGAGACAATCTTTGGTGAACAAAAGACAGTTTTCTGCTGCATCATCCAAAGTTATTTGTCATCCCAAGAGAATATACAAAAGAAGCTTGGAAAGAAAAAAGTTACACCTTGCATCTTTTACATACTCTTCTTTCTGTAAAGGTGCTGAATTATCAATGAAATGCTAAAAAAGTCCATGTGGGTTGTCTGAACACTCTTAGGTAAGTTAATAATGCACCCAACAAAAACATGAATTCAGCAAGGAGATCTGTTGGTTACAGTTGACCAGTAGTCAATTAAATGCCTGGCAAGCAACAACTGCAAACACAATGCAAATCCTAGAAGTTATCTGTGCTATATGGGACCAAAACACATTTCCTGGACAAATCTATGGCCTAAATAATATATTAGACATTCTACTGAAATATCTAATCACACCATTAACAAATTGGTTTAAACTGCTAGAACTGAAAAAATGCCCTGGAACACTAAAAATTGGAACTTCTTGAGCCTTGGTCAGAAAAAGCCTTGTTACACTTTTCCTGATTGTTTTAGCTAATTCTCTTTCATCAAACTTTTTAGTAGGTTCATCTAATCTTTTAAGCACTGACTCTGCTGGAGATGTGGAGGAAACATGTTTAAATAATACCACCAACCTGAAATCCTTATTAGCCAAACTCCATGAATTTACCTCTTCCCTATTCCTACTTCAGTTTTTTTAATCTCTTTTATTATTTCCTAGATTCCCAAGCTACGACATTTTGGGTTCAATTTTGTCTTTGCTCAACAAAACTCTAAAAATCCCTTTTCTGTTCTGCCCCATGCTGATTCTACTATCTGGCAATTTCCGAGTCTCCTCTTCAGCCATCACCTTGAAAGTCCCTCTCAACTCCAGGTTTACCACTTGGGAGACATGAGATTTAACATATAAAATGTTAAAGACACATAAAGAAACACTCTTTTCTCTTCTTGGCTTTCTATCAATTCTATTTTTCAACAGTCACAAAAGAAAAATTTGTTGCAGATTTACCGTTTTGTCTTCTCTGAAAAGCCATCCTGTTTGGGCACGTGTGAAGGTAATTGATTTGGTTGATAAAGTTGCTGAATAAATATCACTACTCATTAAAATGTCAACTTCTTCTTCCGTTTCCATCTCAGATTCCTAAAAGAAAATAAAAAACCCTGAACACTGAAATACTAGACTACAGAAGAACATCTCTTATTCTTTAATTGATTATTTTTTCCTCTGTATCAAATTTAAAAAAGTTTCAAGAACTAACCATTCATTACTGGAAGCTACCATATTAGAATTATTAAAGAAGTTTATACAGTATTAGCATCAGTATGCCTTATACAGTTGGTATTATGGAAAGAGATAACTGATTGCTGATAATTGATTGTACTATTCTCAAATAGTTTGGTATCCTTTGAAAGACAGTTTAGTATCCTCCCCTATATCAATGGAAATATAAATTCAAAAAGTTTGCAAGGTAAAGAAAAAGCATTAATTGTTAATTTTCAGCTCTGAGGTAAGGAATTACTTACAATTCTGGTAAAAAAAATCCCATTTCTATGAAGACAGAAGAAAATCAAAAAACAATTTGTTTTGTTTTTTCCCCCTCATTAGGAGTCTGTATTCAGGCAAACAATTTCCTTGCTTGACCACATTGCCATATATTATTTGGCCCTATATACACAGAAGCTGACTAGAATGCACATTTTATGACTAGGAACTCATTCACTATAATTAGTCTTTACATACATGTAGCTTCTCACCTCATGATGTATTCGCTGGTAAACTTTTTGTTCATTGTCTAAAACTACAAAAGATTCAGAGGGTGCTGCATCACCATTAAAAATGAAGCTTAAATCCCCTCGTTGGCACTTCATGTCAGTAAAATCTATTAGAGTTGTGTCGAGCCTGTGGAAACAAACCAATGGTAAAATACCTTTAAAAAAAAGTTATCCAGAAATATTAAAATACATAAATGAGTTCTTTTATCAAGCAAAATGCTATTTTTTCCAATCAGCACTTATAGTAAATGTATTACACAATCGTATTACGTAAATGCATATTGGCTAAGACAATTATTTACTATTGCCACTAAAAATGAATAGGATTCAATTCTACTCAGTTTCATTTTACAAATATATTTCAGGATATGTTGATATTATTTTCATGCTAAAATATAATGCTTCCCCCTTGTCACATAGTATTAATACAATGGAATTACAAATAAAAATTTAAAAGATGATTTGTCACTTCATCATTTTGACTTCATAATTCTTGGCCATCAGGAATCAGACTTGTTTTTTATGGCCTGCAAATATACTACAAATCGGTCTAAACAAGTGGCATAGCTAGTATATTACTAAAAGCAAGCAAGGATCACTGTACACACAATCCTACTTTACAAGTAGGATTACAAGTTCACATTTACTGAAATCAGTGGGAACTAATAATATCTGGATTTGAACTAAATTAAGAAAAGGACCAAGACTGAGTTTTGCTTTAGTCAGTTTTACTCTCAGCATTTTTAATATGTTTTTATACTTTCAGCAGCATAGGCATATTAAACACTTCTACTGACCTGTCAAGTCTCCTCCCTACACATACCTAACAGAATTCCTCTGATCAGCCTCCAAAATAACTATTTCTTATACAAACTGCTTGTAAATGATGCATGCAAATGCAATTACATTTGTTTAGTACAGTTATAACTGTAATCCTTAAAAAAAATATTTTTAAGCCAGTTATACATGTATTAAACTTTAATTCTAGAAAACAAACATGGGATTATTTAGATTTATATTCATTTCCACATTCCCATCAAGGCAAGTGGTGCATGTGCACAGAACCAACCTGGACTGATCACAAAGAGATTTAACCTAAGAAGTCAGAACATTTTTCTCCATTAAAAGCTTTAAAGGGAGAAGCAGTTCCTACAGAATAAATCCTCTGAATTATTTATTAACACGATTTTCTTGATTTTGGAGCTTAAGCAGAATAGACACTTGAATCCAACAAAAACTAATCTAAGCTAATTAAAGAGGTTAGGTGGAAAAAGCCAAGAAAACGTGACACGTGTTGAATTTATTCTTCCTCCTTTTCCCTTTTGTTCCCTGCACAAAATTACATTAACATTCTTACAACAGCATAATTATGGTACAGCTGCATTTCTGAACAATATCAACTTAAATTTTAATATTCAAAATAATTCAGTTTACATAATTCAGTGAATTATCATGGCAAGCAAGTACAGTCAGATAAAAGTGAATATATTTGCTTCAAATCCTCAAAACTGATTCAGTAAGAAATAAATATAATTATTCTCCATGTAACTGAATTTAAGTTATTTATTTCTGCTCAGTTATTTTTGAGAAGTATGTACAGTTGTCACACCCATTAAGTAATAACATTATCTAAGCCAACTTCTAAGAAAAACTTTAACACTTACAAGAACAGAAAGCTGCATTCTAGTGAAAAAGAATATTAGAAAAAAACCCATTTATTCCAAAGACTCCATGGGTTGCTGTTTTTCGAGGATTTTACTGTGCTGAATCATACAAGCATTTAGATTTGAGGATATTAGAAAAGGGTAATAGTCCCAATTATGCCCCTTAGATATTAAGTTCTCCTCAATAGAGTAAACAGCAATATCTTAATCCTTCTAGGCATTATTTTTTTTTAAATAAACATTTCTTCTTAAACGCCCCTAAAATTTAAACATTACAATATCTGTTTTAAAGGTATCTAAAAATTTTCACAACTAGCCACGTAAGTATTTGGAATGCTGATGTGCGTCTATGCACTACGCTACTAAACAAAATCAGAGACTCTATGCTATTAAACGAAATCAGAGATTTGAAAAAAAGACCAAAAAAGAAAGAAAGAAAAAAAAATAAAAAATCAATAATTGAAAAACATGCTATTTAAACTCTTCACTTCAAAAAAAGGGGGAGGAAAATAAAGACACCATGAAAGCCCACTGTTTCACCAAACTCTAAGAACTGGTGTGGTTATCTATGGCCTTCAAACTGAACTGGTATTTAATCTGTACTGTCAGAATTTACTGTTTCCAATAATACCAACTTTGCTGTAACTTAACAAGGATACAGTTGTTAAAAGTCAATACTTACCTGATATTTATACCTTGTTTATATATTTTACACGCATCAGAAGGCAGAATTCGGGAAAGTAAAGGCACTGCATTTGTAAAATAAAAAACAGTGATTAAAACAGAAATATAGCCAGATACTACACAGACTACCTCAGCAATATCCATTTAATAAAATACTAAGCAGTTCACTTGCCTTAGGTATTAGGTATTGCTGTACCGTAAACAGAAAATTATACTTTTCATAAGTTATGTTTGCAATAAAAGTGTAAATGCAGGGAAAAAGCGTAACCTATAATTAGGGATTACTGGAATTTGTTTCGGAAGTACACTGTGCAGTGGCTTCTTTAATCTTGGAGTTTCCCCTGTATAGATCAGGCACTTTAGTGGGGTGCTTTTATCTAATAGCTGATTAAAGCGATTTCAATGTAATAAAATGAAGGTTTCTGAGCAAATTAAACTTGATATTCGGGATATTTTGTTTCATTATATAAAATACTGAACCACAGATTCAATCATACTAATTCAAGATTTCTAAAAAGTTAATTCAGACACAATATGGCCACCATTAAACATAAAATATTCTTGCTTTTTAAATGCTTCTTTTACAGGGCAAAAGGATAGCTTCTAAGTACTGACCAAGAAAAATCACAGAATTGCAGTTAAATTTATAAATAATTGTAAAAAATTAATTTAATGTAAGGTACAGTATAAATACTGTGACTATATAAACAGATACAGACCTGGTTCTAGTTATGTTGCTAGATGAAGACAATGGTAAAATAGAATTAAGACCATAAAATGCTAATTGGAGGGATGTTTTAATTAATCCAAAGCCAACTTTATGAACCCAGAAAATTTGAAGTCAAAATGAAATTTAAGAAATCAAAACATGCTGAATTTAGGGTGCATGAACCACTTTAACTCTGCCTTGTAGCAATATATAATAAATCATAATGACTGAAATACATTAGTGTAAATCCCAGATTAGATTGAACTGTTTTTAAAGATTTACATTTCTTTGCTCCCGCCCCAGCCTTCTCTGGTGTCACTACTACAATTTGTTTTCACTTACTTTAGGGAAGGGAATCAAGCTCCAAATATGATCAAATGGGAACAAAATTCTTCAGTGTACTACCAGACGTTTTAACACTCCAATACACACACTAGATTTAGATTCTGCAAAGATCTAAAAGTTTGAACCCTCAGGGGATCTCCTCCTCCCCCCACAACATACTGGTGAGTGCAAGGGATATTACAGAGTCTACTCCTTTATAACTATTTATAGCAAAGATAGCATAATTCTTACCCCAACTTTGAAAATCCCAGTGAAGTTCTAGATAGAAGTCACCTAGCTGAGAAGACATATGAATATATCATTAGTGAATATTAGCCAAACTGACAAGTGTTAGCTTTTATGGAAGACATGGGAAAAAAAGAAAATGTCTAAGCTAAATAAAAGCATATGCAGCCAAATAAGAGATCTAGTCCTTCCTCTAATATTAGCTTCCCAGGCATACTAAAATGAAAATTTCTGAATCTAGATCAGAGTGAATAATATGATGTATTTTTTTTCTTTCACTTTGTGTAGTGGTGTATTGCTGATTACAAGCGTATCATTTATTTTTTATTTGAAGTTACTTCAACAACTCAAGCTGCAGACTAGGCAAAAGCAATTAACTGTAAATAGCAAACACTAAAAATTCAAGCTGCATTGCTTAGCTTTGATTGAACGCGCCAGCCAGGTGGTACTGTTTGTTCTCTGATCAGATTATTGCAATGTAAAGTCAAGTCTCAGCTACATTCAAAAGTTCATATTTTGCTTTCTGGAAATATTTTAATATGCTCCTAACATTCACTCTTTAACACACATATACCTCCCAACTCTTACTGATTTTGTCTTCTGCTAAATCTGAATAAGAAAACTAAATGTATTCATTTTTGTAAAACAAACTGAAGTATTTATCTATTTCCAATATCAACATAAGAAGGATAGATATTAATTCCCAGGAAGACCATGCCTCAGCATAGAGGAGAAATGCTAGAACTACTTAACTAACCCTATGCCGCCACCTACCTCCATACAGTTCTATAGGGAATCTCATTTCTATTTTTCAGGGACCAGTAATACATAAAATATAAATATTGGAAAACCTCCTTATATGTTGTTACTTCCTGCAGAAAAGTGTAATTAATATAAAATGTTAAAATCTTCTCACTGAAAATTTCAGTAATATATATTTATAATTTATATAGAAGTGGAATACCCTAATTTCGTCCCCCAGTTTTGAAACTTTTTTTTACATCATTCACTCAGAAAACTGAAAGCACCTTGGGTGTTTTAGAAGAGCTAGTGCTCTCACAACAGCTTGTGGCAGCAATTTGAAACTGGGCAGTTTCTGTCTGCTGGGGGAAGAAAAACTGACAGAAAGGAGGACAGAAGAGAAAGAGGTAGTATCTTGTGATAAGACTGATATATGAACAAAAGAGTTTGCACTACTCAGAAACAAAGCCTTCACACTTTGTGTGAAGGCAACAGTTATCTAAGAGGAAGACTAAGATTTCCTACAATTAGGGTGGATGCCCGTTGTTTGAAAACATTGGCATCATCACTGAAATCCCCAGAAGAATATATTTATTGTTCCTGGTTCAAAATGCATTCTGTTAAAGAACTTCAGAGCTTTGTGTAGGCACCTTCAAGAAAAATAATTTATCAACAAAATGTCTTTAAGCTTACCTCTTTTAGGGCTTTTAATAATCGAGGTCGCTTTTCTTCGACGCTTTCCCTGGACTGCTGCTTAAGCTTCCTTAGAAGTGCTGTAACTATATGGAAACATACTGTCAACTAAAGGACTTGACTTAATTTGTGAATTCTTTGGTAAAAATGACTAACATTTGTATAAATTTTTCAGTAAATGAAAAGCTCTGCAAAATGAGTCTTTTCTCCAGAGAGAACAGGAGTTAGAAAATTTAACTAAGTTATACATAACTGTAATGGAATCATATTATCAAAAAAACTGTGGTAACACTATTGTTTTTATAAGTTTATGGTAATAGTTCTAATATTATCTTTTATCATTGAAGTTAATATTAACTATCATTGAAGCAATACCTCAGAAGTGAAATACCCCCGGTATTTGAATTACTGTTAATACATTATAGACTAGTAGCAAAATACTAAGTTGTGTATTATGACAAGTAATAAAACCAAGGAACCATCTAACCTCCATCTAGTAAAGAGTGGCATTGGGATAATTTTTATCTTTGTTCTTTTACGTGTGAGCAGTATAACTCGCTTGACACTTTCTTATGACTTATGGTCCAACTTGTAGCAGAGAACCAACAAAGATAAAAGTAATATCCCAATGCTAGGGGCTAGAAATGAAGTTTACCTATACACAGAAATCTTAAGTAGAAACTGTTCTTGATATAGAGTGTGCCACAACATCCTACAGACTTTTTAAAAAGCAGCAGATTGTAGTCGATTCACATTGCCAATCTGATTTAAGACTTACTCTTTTTTTACAGAATATCAGTTTGTAGTTTTCACATTCACTTACAAATTCAATCATAAACCCGCTTAGTGAACAGGTTTTAAATAAAAAGTTAGCTTCATTTTAAATAAAAAGTTAGCTTACTTCAACTCTAGCTCAGTCAAACCTAGAAAATTGACGTGTTGGGCAAAAGCATTACCAACACTTGTTAACTTTCTAGCTACCACAAAATATCAAGAGCAGACACAAAAATACCTTTAAAAAAAGTAAACCTACTGTAAAAAAGTAACCAGCTGTAAGCCCTACAAAGAAACCTTAAGCAGCAAACAAAGTAGCAGGTAACATTAGGAAAAAAAACCCTTGTTTTTCTAGTCTACATAGGTCCTCAATTTACATTACCCAAACAGTTGAATTTCTTACTCATTTGCCTGTCTCCATAGCTGATGGCTTCTGCAAGGGGGCTCCATCCCTGAGCATTTTTCACCTTGACTGGAGCATTGTGGGCCAAAAGCAAGTGGGCACATTCTGTAACAGATCAAGCAGTAACATTCATTCACCATAAACACAACTGTTAATTTCTGTTCCTTAATTCTTCTGTAAAGGTGTAATTTATACACTAAATTAAAAGAAGATACATAGTGAAGAAAGTGTTATATATTATGTAGATAACTAGCTGGTACATTTAACAGATTAGCAGGAGGCAACATTTGAAACTTGAATGCAGGAAAAATAAAGTCAAAAGCCTGATGTGGACCCCACCACACCCAAGTATGCAAACCTATTTTAAAAATTTCAGCCATTTTAGAACCTGAAAATAGATTTCTTTTGGTTTAGATTTCAACATATTAAAGACCATAGAAACATCTGATTTAATGAATACAAATCACATCTCCTGCCATCAAAATCTGCAAGTTTCATATCTTTTGCTACTATCACTGAAACAGAGCAAGATTCTCTCTCCTTATACCCAACATGCAAGAAGCGAACAAATGAGTAAGAACTGGAATACATTTCATTACCTATGAACTGCCAAGACACAATTTTGATCAGCACAGTTAAAAATACTGTCTCTTATATTGTGAAATTGTCTGCTATTAACTATCCCAACAAGTACCAAAATACTCTGGTTTAACAGATTTCTCCACTATATTTTTCTTTATGAAGAGACCATTAATGTCTGAATGATGACAGAAAATTAAACTTCCCAGCTTCACACTGAGTAATACCATTCTACATATGTCTTAAAGTCGACAACCTTTTAAGAGGTGGGTAAAGGAGAGGGAATTGAATTTAAGTAGCACAAAGAAATTAAGCATGTTAAATACATTTGTAAACTTAGCTTTGATTTAAAATGAAATGAGCTATACCACACATCTTGCTGGTTTTATCTCAGACACTTCAGACAAACTTAAAAAGTTGTATGTTAGAAACTTATAAAAAAAAATTACAACATCCATTCACAAGAACATCTGCTCATAGCTGTTTTCATTTCTACCAGAAGAAATTTCTTCCAGTAGAAACAGACTGGGAGCTGAACTGGACAGATGTTTCTCCAGCCCCACATCTACAAAGCTTTACAGCAAACTCTCCAGCCAGAAGGTGCTAGAGTGTTGTCCCTTGGGCCTTCAGGAAGCCCATTAGTTGAAAGCTTGCCCTTTTCCCCAGCCTGAAAAGCATCAGTTGCCACACACTGCTCCAAGAGGGTTCCAGCCCCGGAAGAATGCCCCCACATCTCACCAATCAGATGACTGGGAGGCATTCTTCCATGGTGGGAACTCTCCTGGTTCTCTACTGCAGGAGAATAGTGCCTTGTACTCCTCTGGGCTGACACAAAGGAGTGTGGTAGGAGCAGGGGTGGGAAAGGGGGTAGGGATGCCATGACAACAGCAGTGCAGGGCAAGGCAGGGGCATTTCATTGCAGTGACAAGTCTCCTGGGGCTGCCTGGTCAGGGTTACAGGCCCTGTTCCCAGAGGTTACACATGCCTGCTTTGAACATGCCATACAGAGAGAGCTCCAAGCAGCAAAAATGTCTCAAAAATTTCCACCACTATTAGTTAACGCCTGGTCAAGGCCATAATACAATGAAAAAAGCAGTGCTTTGCTTTTCAAATAGTACCACTCAAGTCCAAAACCAATCATCCGTGCTGTATTAGACTAGAGATGGTGGTGGCAGTTTAGGAGGTTTCATTCTGCTTTGCCCTGTGAAACTAAACACTGCCAACAACTTTCTGGTCTTGTAGTATTTGATGATCGGAACGGGTCTTCCAAGTCCTCTAAAATAATCTAACATGTTTGCCTGTCCCCGATCTGGTCTACCACACCCCTGACACTCCCAGTGGGGGAGGCTGGGAGTGCAGCACGTGCTGCCCCAGATGGAAGTGGGCTGGACTCAGTCCCATGAACAGCGCAGCGGGGCAACCACCAGCAGGGCCAGATGCAATTAGTTGATGGGTGCCAGCCTGTGGCCTGGATCCAATCAGCTGGCAAGCCAAATCCAGTCCATGGGCCGTATTTTGTCTACCCCAATCTTAACCCCACTCACACTCTCTTTTTAAAATAACCATTTACAAGTGCTGATAAGCATCAGCTTATTAAAAACTGATATATTTCTCACCACTCCATAATATTATATTTTCAAAAATATGTTTACTGAATGTAAGAAAACAGATGTCATAGGCCAAATCTGTGCCCCTCCCAAATTCAAGAGAAGCATTTTCAAGTCATTCTAAATATAGTTAAACATAGTGGAGAGGCCATGGTGGTAGAGTTGCTAAGAAATTCTACAGCTCTGCTTTTGATCAAGGTATCTTGCTTTTGGTTAAGGCTCAAACCAAAAGCAGCCTGTAGTGGACCCAGAAGTCCAAATACATCAATTCCTTATATGTCACTGGCTACAGAAGCTGACATACCTTCATCACACCATGGGCTGCTAGGTTTGGGAGGACCTTTGATACAAAGCCCTAGTACTGTAGCACACTGTTAAAGTGAACTTTGAGACTTTTCTCAGCTGTAGAGCACCTCAGTGGGAACTTGTAATGTCCTTGTGCCTGGACATTTTAAGTTAGCAGGCAGTTTTGCCACTTTCTCCCTTCACCTTGCCAGTATCGCTTCTGCCTTTGCTTCACAAATATTATATAAAACATGCGGCAATCACAAAGATCCAGTTTAGTCATAAAGCACAGCCAGTATCATTTTAACTTATCAAAAGTTCATTAAACAGTCATCTTGAACCTACCAAGATGTTCCTTGCTCCTGACTAGGTATCTGTTTACAGATTCATAAACCAGAAAGGAAATGGGTAAACTGAGTCCCCCCCCAAAATGAGAGTTAGAGAGTTTGCAATGCAATACTACTAATGTGCCAGTTGAGAGATTCTCACTTGCAGATTTCCAAGAAGTGCCATGTTCCTAAAGATGGGAACAGCACATTCTCATATAACATTAATGTCAGCAAAATATTCCCCACACTTACTTAACTTTCAGTTTACATATATAGAAAAGAGTATGTGCATGCATGTGTGCATGAGGGAGAGAGGACAGAATTAGAACATGCATCCGGTTCACTGTGCTACCAGTATGGCAAGCCCATCGCTTCCAGTCACTTAACATGCAAATACTGCAGTATTGTTAGCATTATATGTCAGTGGGCACCAACCTTTTTGGTGGACCTGCCACAAATTAGCCCTGTACCATCCCCCAGTGCCACTCTGATCCTCTTGCCTCTGTACACACCGATGCTCTGCTTTCTGCTTCCTACCACTGTGCTGCCTGTCCCCTATATGATCTGCCACATGCCACACACACAGGCTGCTCATACTACTTGTGGCACATGTACCACAAGTTGGTGCCCTGGTCTGTGTCATCTGCTCCACCTCCTTGGATGTCTCATTTCCTTCATGGAACTGTGGATTATTAAGGTAGTTACTGTAATTCTGCAGATACAGATGGACCATTATCATCATCATTATCATGGTTACCCTAGATTTATGTCCTGCCCTACCTAGAATGCTGCAGTGGTTTACAATAACAAACAACTCATACCTAGGAAACAAGAGCAGACTCTACAAACAGCACCACAAAATTTGAAAGCTACAAGTGCCTCTCTCTGAAACAGGCATTAGACTTTCTCACCTGTGCAGGATCTGTGTTTCCAAATGCAAGAGACAGTGGAAACTTTTAAAAGGGTGTAAAAATTATAGGATCGAGGAACATAATAGGATATATATAAAAGGGAACTATAGGAACATTATCCAGAGCTCAAAAATTTTGCTGAGTGCAGTGCTGGTATCCCACTATGCATTATAAAAATTAATCTCACAAAACTGTCAAGACAGTAGTGCAAAGAATACAGCAGATCTCAATGCCTGCAGTAGTACAAGGAATCCCTATTCTATTCCTGGTCAACCACATTACTAATCATCAGTTTCTTAATGAAGGCATGTTGCAGAAGCAGCCCATGTATATGTGCTTTATGACAAAACAATGTTGGCCTCAGCCTGGCAAAGTTACTTGTAGTCTATCTAACTACCAGTAAAACTGATGAAGCCTGCACTTCTTCCTACAGGGGGTGAAAATGACGTCATATGAAGTCAGGAATAGCACTCTGAGTAGCTTTTTTAAACAAGCTATCTTCCACTCGACACTTTCTCACTTTCCAGAAACAAAAACAGCCTCACCACCTGATTTTGTTAGGCAGAATGACCAGTCACATGTACCTGTTATACAACCACGCTAGCACACTGCAGCCTAATAACACTTCTTGAATTAATCTGGGATGGGCTGGGTATATACTCAGATGAAAAACATCTGAGGAATTCCTGCCATAGATGTTACAGGACATTACTCAAGAGAAAACCACATATTGTGTTAGTGCTAAACCAAATGCTCAAGCACAGAACCAGGAAACAGGACAGATACAGTGCTAATAGATGTGTTCTCTTTTGGCAAGTTGGGGTGGGAGGGGAGGAACAGAAACAGAAACGCTGACCGCTTACGTCCATAAGAATCCTAGGATATTCTTTATCACTACCCACACACATCACAGTAAAGGGATACAAATATAAGGACACAAACTAAATACAAGTGTAAAAAATTCTGTCATCTATGTATTCTAGTCAAAGTCCATCTTCTGCAATCATATCCTCTTTTTTAATCCTTCCCTGCAGTTTCAACCAAGTCATTTACTTTTTTATAGTGTCACAGCAAAGATGAAGAAAGCTATCCTTCAATAGATATTTATATACAATTTATGCTCAGTATGCCAAAATGAAAGCTAGAATATTTTATATTTATATAGTATGTCAAAAGACCACAATATTTGCATATGAGATTAAAAGACTATTAATTCTAAGGCAGTCAGGCAAATCAATATATCAGTAAGTCTTAATATCAGACTTGTGCAAAGCCTAAATATAATAGCCTTCAATAAATCTTAAAATGAAAATATCCCTACAGAATTGAAATTAAATAAATCTTTCTATCCAGTGACAGCTGCAGAAAGGCTTGTGCATAAGAAAGTTTTACAATCAGAAAACCTTGGGTTACAATTTGATATTACACATTATTACTAAACTGTAGGGGTTTGACCAGAATGTTCAAAAGCACTTTTATCTTAATGTTAGAAGAGATTATGGTGAGAAGTTCTAAGATTTAAGGCCATTTCAAACCTTGATCTCACTTTCTGTAAATCGGATGTGGTAAAAGCCAAGACAAAGAAAAAAATGCCAGTGTGCATTAGCAAAAAATGTTGAATGAGATGGACATATTGAAGTGGAAGGCAGTTACCTTGCCATCACAGACACCATGGAAATTTCAATTTTACTTAGACAAGTAAGAATCTTTAGGGATTACAATCCAGTCTATAAAAGCTCAGGTTCATGAAATGTGCAGGAAAGTTATACATTGCATCAAAGCAAGGACAGAAATCCAAATAGTTAAAAAAAAATTCAAAAGAAGGACCTCCAAAGTGGCATTTAGGCTTCCAGGCCTGGGCTTCTGAGAGTAAAGTACATAAGCCAAAAAAAAGTAAAAAGTAGAATACGACCCTAAGGAAGGAACTGCAAAAAAGATCCAAAAATCTGGAACAGGGGAGTTATTTCACACTGAACTTTTAAACGTTAACTGTTGTGGAACAGATTCTGTTATTGTATTCACTTAACTAGCTTTTTTCTAGTTCATGTCAAATAATCTCACACACAATGGTGACTTTGTTTAAACTAAGTGTATATTCTGGGCAAATATCCCATAGTGTTTTGTCCCACTGCTAGACTCCAAGCATTCTGGAACACATAGCTAAAAGCCAGCTAAAGTTCTGGGACTTCAAGCAAACTCACAGATTCTCATGATACCCTGACATCTGCTGGGAGGAGCAGTCAGCCAAATCCAACTGCTCACGCAGAACCTTTACCCAATGCAGGAGGTACATAGTCCCTACTAGGGGAAATGCATTACTGGACTTGGGGTTGGCTATGAGGGAGGGCCTGGTAGGGGAGCTGCAGATCAATGGTCACCTTGGGGACCTGGACCTGGATTGGGGATAGTGACCACCAATCAAATGAATTCACCATACGGCATACGGGAGGTAAGATAACTAGTAGGGTGTAAGTACTTGGCTTTAGGAAGGCTAACTTCAGTGTGCTTAGGAGTCTAGTCAATGATGCACTGCGGGAGAATAGTATTGGCGTGATGGGAGTCCAGGAAGAGTGGCCTTTCCTAAAGGAAGAGATCCTTCAGGCACAGAGGGAGACTATCCCAGTATGAGGGAAAAGGAGGAAATGAGCTAAAAAACTTCCTTGGCTAAACAAGGAAATCCAGGGGACCCTAAGGGCAAAAAAGAAGGCATATAGGCGGTAGAAGCAGGGGGAAGCTACCAAGGAGAAGTATACTTACTTGGTCCATAGTTGCAGGGAGGCAGTTAGAAAACCCAAAGCAACTACAGATCTGGGGCTGGCAACACAAATTAAAGATAAAAACAAGTTTTTTTGTTTTTGTTTTTTTTTAGGTATGTAGGGAGTAAAAAGAAAGAGCAGGGCAGCACAGGACTCCTACTGAACAAGGAGGAGCAATTAGTGATAGACAGGGGGGACAAGGCTGAGCTATTCAAGTAGTTTTTTGACTTGGCATTCCTGAACAGGGCTCAAGCTTAAGTCTCCTAATGCATTCTTAGACGGGCAAAGGGACACCAGCCTACCAACTGTCGACACTGACTTGAGTACAGAGTCACTTGGATGGACTGGATGAGTTCAAGTTAGTAGGCCCAGATGAGCTGCATCCAAGGGTACTGAGGAATTGGCCGGTGTCATAGCAGAACCACTGGCACGGCTGTTTGAATGCTTGTGGTGCTCAGGTCAGGTCCTGGAGGACTGGAAAAGGGCCAACGTGGTTCCTATTTTCAAGAAGGGGAGGAAGGAGGATCTGAGTAATTATAGGCCAGTCAGTCTCACCTCCATCCTTGGAAAGGTCTTTGAAAAGATTACGAAGGATCATATTTGTGGGAGTCCAGTGGGAAAAATAATGCAGTAGGGAAACCAGCATGGATTTTTAGCAGGTAGATCAAGCCTGATCAATCTGGTTTCATTTTATGACAGGATCACAAAATGCTTTGACACAGGAGTAGAGCTGGATGTCATTTTCTTGGACTTTAGCAAGGCCTTTGATATGGTATCTCATCTTATTCTCATAAATAAATGAAGAGGCTGTGACAGATGCTTACATGGTCCGGTGGGTGGCAAATTGGCTTAGCAGTTGCACCCAGAGAGTGGTAGTAGATGGGTTGGTATAGACTTGGAAGGATGTGGGTAGTGGGGTCCAGCAGGGTTCAGTCCCTGGACCTGTACTCTTCAATATCTTCATCAGTGACTTGGAAGTGGGTTGAAGCGTACTCTGTCCAAGTTTGCAGATGATAAGAAATTGTAGGGTGAAGTGCACACTCCAGAGGGTAGGGAATGATTGCAGGCAGGCCTGGGCAGGTTAGAAAAGTGGGCAGTACACAACAGGATGCAGTACAACAAGGACAAGTGCAGAGTGCTGCACCTAGGGTGCAAAAATATCTAGCACACCTACTGGCTGGGAAGTGCACAGAAGCGGAAAGGGATCTCGGATTTATAGCAGACTTCAAGATGAACATGAGTCATCAGAGTGACAAAATCATCAGCAAAGCTAACTGCGCTTTATCATGAATCAGCAGATACATGACAAATAGATCCAAGGAGGTGATATCCCCTCTATGCAGCATTGGTCAGACCACAGTTGGAGTATTGCATCCAGTTTTGGGCACTGTACTTCAAGAAGGATGTTGAAAGGGTCCAGAGGAGGGCCCTCATATGGTTATGGGCTTACAGGACAAGCCCTGTGAGGAGAGACTGAGGGACCTGGACCTCTTCAACCTCCGCAACAGAAGGCTGAGAAGTGATCTTGTGACCACCTACAAATTCATTAGGGGGATGCAGCAAGGGATCAGAGATGCTCCATTCACCAGGGCACCTCTTGTGGTAACAAGAAACAATGGTCACAAACCAACAGAGAGCAGATTTAGGCTAGACATCAGGAAAAACTTCCTCATGGAATGGGCTTCCAAGGGAGGTGGTGCTCTCTGGGGGTCTTTAAGAGAAGGCTGGATAGGCATCTGGCTGGGGTCATTTGATCTTTTGAGGTCCCTTCCAACCCTAGCATCCATGAATCTATGATTCACTTGTATTCTTATTTTATCAAGCCAGGTCCAGCACAATGGCATATGCAGACATATCAAGAATATATGCATGGTCATGGGGGAAAATCATCTGCTGGCAATGTGAAAGAGGATACGTAATGTGAGGGGGTTACATACTTTCAGTTAAATGCTCCAAGGCAATCAACAGAACCCACATATCTGTTCTCTGCCTTTGATCCAAGCTGCTGTTTTAGAAGGAAAAAAAATAGGGTATTTCTCCACAAGATTTCAGAGTACAGGAAATCACCATGGTAATCTCTCAGTATTAATCCAGGCTAGTGTGGAAACTTCCACAATACTAGAATCATTAGGACAAAACTGTTTGCTTTATGAACAAAATTAATAAACAAAAGTTCCTCCCATGACTACCATGGATATTAGTAGTACTTACTGGGATTGCCCCTGCCATTACTGAAGACCCAGTTTATCCTCTGCTTTTCTAGCCAAGTCCTTTTACTGGACACTACAATTGTTTATCACCTAAATATGTAGCTGCAAGATAATATGGCACTATGCACTACAGAACTAGAAGGGAGGATGATACCTTTTAATAACAAGGTTATAGGCTGGTGAGCAATACCTGCCTTTCATCTAAGCTGCTTTTTAAATCTAGAACATTTAATAACATTTGAGAGGAAGAACGAAAACCTGCACACTTTCAAAATGTTGTAAGCAACCAAAGAGGCTCCTTCTGCAACCCTCAGGACCACATGATCAAGGATGTCTTCTACCTTCAAAGAAAAGGCATAGGATGAAAATGTGATGGTTTTCATGCAAGGTCTTTCTGGCATGAGTCTTGTCCACTGTATAATTAATTGGTTGATCTTTTTTAATGCTTTGTGCAGTATTTTCTTAAAGACACAATATATTTTGCATGAGAAATGTGTTTTTACGATATTTTACTTACCTGCTAGCAATGTTAGCCTTTATTGAACAATACAAAATACAAATACAAAGCAAACTGTGCAAACCTGCGAACAGTAACCAAATGAACTACCAGGAAAAAACACAGTGGTGAAAGCTGCAAAATATACCAACTAAATACACATACAGAAGCAATTATCACATCTCAGATATGCAGGTTTCAGTGTTCTTTGTGCCAACTCTTACTTGGAGAGAAAAAAGGCTTCCTGGATAAGTAAGTCCTTGCAAGCAGAATTGTCTATGTGTCCAAGTATCTAACTGGAACACGCTACTGCTCATGGCTGTTATGCCCTATGGGAAAGCTGCAGAAGGGTGCTCTCCAGTGAAGCAGCTTGCCTTTCGTTTCCCTAAAGAGCCATTTTTATTAGTCTCTGCCTTTAAAACCATTTAACAGAGAAAATCTATCAAATGCCAAGAAAACAGCAAGGCTCTGCTTAATGGTGCTTCTGGCCACCTGTTTATCTTTCTCCGGGGCAAAGATCACACCCAACCCCAAGTTCTGACCCATCTTGGGCCACTAACATGCTACAAGGTGGTCTCCAAAAGATCCTGTTTTGTCCTGTACTTTCTCCTCCTCAGGTGTTGATAAAGTTTTATCCTTGAAGGCTTGGATACTTCAAAGTATAGAAACAGTGAGGAGATCCTGGAAAGTTACATTCCACCTTATTTCAGTTGTGCCTAGGAACTCTGTTGTATTGTCATGAACTGGGGGACAAGAGGATAGAGCAGCATATGACATTACTTGACATGGCATAATGTGAAGGCGGGGAGGGAGAGGCAAATAAAACATGACTGACAATGTTTTCTGGAATGGGGTAGGTGAACAAGTCTAAAAAAAATCTGCAGGAGGCAAGATAATAACTGTGTGTGTGTGGGTGGTTTCCCAATACACACAGCAATCTAGATCAGAGTGAACATAGGAGACTGTTCAAGACTACTTAACATAATTGTATATCTTGCTGGTTTGTTACTCGGTAAAATAGTTCTCTCTGCTCCCCACCCCAAGTTGCAAAACTGGAAAGGCATCACTATATTAAGTAGAAATTAATGAGGTTGCTGTGGCACACGTTGTGTTGCAAAGACAGCAGAATTCAAGCCAAAGACTGCTCTCTCCCCTGCAGACATGTACGAAGCTACTGCAAAAATCCAAGTTCTTTACAACTTAATGGTTCTTGTCTAAGACATGCCATGCCAAGCCATGAAGTTTTGCCTTATAAAGTATACGCTAAAATTCTTGAGCAAAAGTTTTTAGACCTGAAGCCCAAAGCACTGTCCTCATTTTTTGACAACACGTGTAAGCAACAGAGTGGGGAAGGCAAAAAAAAAAATCCTAGGTCAGATCTTTCTGAAATAGTTCTATTACGAGCAGTCTGGCTCAAAAGTGAACCCCCACCCCAAAAAACAAGCCCACCTATTCACATCTGCTGATGCTTATTTATAACAATATTTGATACAGCACAAGATCCTTGCTGACAGAGATCCTCCTCAACCCATGACCATGAGGATAGGCATCCATGAGTACTTTCTTGTGTACAGAAATCCTGGCTTTCCAGGGAAATGAGCTCTTCTTCAGCTTACTAAAGGCCCTCACAGTAGTCTCTCTCAGCATCCCCAAATAAAATCTGAGCATTACAGAACCAGAAGGGACCTGCAAGATCATCAAGTCCAGTCCCCTGCCATAGACAGGAAGTTGTTGATCTCATTTGAGCTCAACAAGGTGCCCATCCAGCCTCATCTTGAATACCTCCAACAAAGGTGATGACAGCACCTCTGCCAGGAGTGTGCTCCAGATTCTGGTGACCCTTACACAGAAGGAGTTGTGCATCTTGTATCTAGCCTGAATTTACCCTTTATTAGCTTATGCCCATTGGTTCTCGCCCTCACTTGAGGTGCCTTCCTGAAGAGTTGCTCCCCTAGATAGATCTTGGTGTTTGCCTACATGTAGGTGGCTATCAAGTCACCTCTTAGCTTTCTCTTACTCAGGCTGAACAGATCCAGTTCCTGGAGTCTCTCCTTGTAGGGCCTATCCTCCATGCTCTTGACCATACAGGTGGCCTTTCTTTGTACCCTCTCAAGCTCATCCATGTCCATCTTGAAGTACGGTGCTCTGGTCCAGCACCCTGAAGTAGGCACAGCAGCAGCACTGTCAGACATCCCATTTATTAATTTTTGCTTCCCTTTATGCCTGACTCAGTCCCCTGCTTTTGCCAAGATAGTGAACATAATTTCAGAAATGACTTTTTTAGCCATTTGTTTGACAACAGGTTTGTATACCTGTTTAGTGCAGTGCTTTTCCAAGGGCCTCCTGACTAGCCTCACCACAGAGAAGGAAGCAATTCAGGACCTCAGTGCCTCTTCAAGCTGCTAAACAAGGAATTATGTAATACTGCTATAAAAAGCAATGCTTATAATGCTAGGTTTCCATATCTGCACAAATGCCGCATTTAAATAGGAAGATACCACCCGGTTCATATATCCCTGATCAGTGGAGGGAATGGTATTTGAGTCTGCTGCTTTGTGTAGTTTAAGAGATTATATAGCACTTCCTCATCCTCAAAACACTTTACAACACTCAGCAGTAGAACTATTCAGACTAGAAAGTTAAGATTAGGTACACTGTTAAGAGAGTACTTAAAGCTGGTCAACAAGTCAGTAGACAAAATATGATCTCAGGACTTTCCTAGTTAGTGTGGTGCTCAGGCTGCTTTTGCAGTTTCTGAAAAATCAAGTTTTCAGTGAACTATGCTTTAAGTAAAATTCTCTCCTTTGGTATTAAGGATACATAACATTTCCAGTGTTTAAAATACTGTTTGCTTAATCAATTCTCTCTCCTTCAAGATCTGTGCAGATACAGGGAAAATAGCAGTCACTATTCCTGTCCAAATCTACTTCTATAAAACCTAGCTTTGACATGCCCCTGCAAATAGTGTCCTACTTCCCATTTGGAAGTTGGCTCCTGTCCTTGGTTGTATTTGTACAATCTTCTAAGATATTGGGTCACAGTTTTATGAAGTGGTCCTACCTTCATTGTTTGCCATTTGCGAAAAGCAAGAGAAAAATCAAGAAAAATCTTGATCGAAGGGCCAATTTCAATTCTACTGTTCTGTATTTACACACTAACATTCATTCTAATATTTCCAAAGAAAGGTCTGATTCTATTTGCTGGAAAAGCAAGAGAAAAAAAAAACATGCACCTGTAAAAAGTTATATAAAGTAATTGTAAATCATGAAAACATAGCTATCTCCCTGAAATTAGCTCTACATATCCATGGAAAACCTAACTAATGCAGGCTGGAGCTACCTAACAGAAGAGAATCTCAAGATTAGTATCACTCTTCTACAGCTGTTCAAGGGGATATTTAAAGTTTTTTTTGTAAGTGCTTAACTTCACCCAGCCCACTTAAAAACAGTCCAGCAGTGCATGTCCCAGTTGTCCTCCCCCACCATTTTTTTTTTTGTTTTCTTTCAAGAGAAAGGCTTCCTTCTCCTGCTTTGTAGTGCCTAGACTTCATTACATAGGGTCACACTTGAGATCTCAGCTTTCTATACTTTTACATATGCAGACAGACACAGTTAGACACTCTCATGCAAGTTGCTTATGCCCATTCCTATTCGGGAGGCAGTAGAACAAACCAGTTTTACCTTCAACTCTAACCTGAAAGAAGTAAAAGTTGAAGATAGAGTTAGTTTATCTTACTTACATGATAGTTAAACCACTTGGGTCACATGTTACTGTTAAAAATGAACAGCTGATATCCAGTCTTGAGCAACACACTCATGTTTTCTTTTAATATCGCTTAAAATTATGCCTGTCCACAGCTTACGATTCTCCAAGTCTCACTGCCTCCTGGCAGCTTCAAAAGAAAAGGGGAAGGGGAGAGGGAATCTTCTTCGCAGACTCAGAGAAGAGCCCCAGAGAATATACACCTCTTAGAGTTCATTTTCTCATATCCAACAAAATTATATACCAGCTCCACTGCCTTGCTCTGGCCTCCTACTACTGGGGGTATGCAGGTCCTACCTCAAGCTCTTTAACTTTTCTTTTCTAGACCCACATGCCCTCCTTTCCAACTACTCAATCAGTAAGTTACTATACAATACAATGATCAAAAACTTCTTTGGGGATGGAGGGAGGGGGTTAAAAGACTTTCAGTCTCTCCAATATTTTACTCTTCCCTAAAATTCTAAGGAAAATCTGACAAACTGGGATGCTTAATAAAAAAAAAAAAAAAAAAAATAGTTTTACCAACCTTTATGTCCCAACATCACAGCAAGATGTAAAGGAGTGTTTCCTACAATAAAAGAAGGAGATTGTTAGATTTGGGGTATTAAAACCAGCAAAGCTTTTCTCGTGGGTTGAAACACATCTCAAATCCTACATACTGTTAAACTCAAGTTCTTGTTAGAAATATATTAAAAACAATGACTAACTTTTTGTATGTTCAATACAAAAAAATATATAAAACTAGTAACACAACCCAATTTCAATTCTACTGTTCTGTATTTACACACTAACATTCATTCTAATATTTCCACAGAAAGGTCTGATTCTATTTGCTGGAAAATAAGAGAACAGTCCAAGCAACTTCATTTATTATGAGCCTGAGATGTCTCACATCTTATGAAGCATGACAGATCTAGGGCAACATCTACTCAGACTCAGTCTGATAAAATGTTAAAGAGCATATTTTATTAATTTTTTCCAGGCATTCAGTAATACAAAAAACAATTTACTAACACAGAATTAAACTACTAGCATGAACTATTCCACCTTTATTATTATTATTTTTAAATTGAATTATTCCTTTAAAGTGTTACGTATTAGAAACTTCCTTTGTAACCATAATAAACGAGTCAAACCATTTTTATTTAAAAACAGCAAAGACTATCATTAAGATTTAGATATTAAACATGTTTGAGTTAGCAGTCATTGGTCTTGATTAGCAAGTCTGTACAACTTTTTGATTTTGGATGGGAAAGGGAAAATTAGGTACAATAGTCCTAAAAGCTGTCAATCCTCCAAGTTACTTAAAAGTCTTAGCATGGATTTCTTGTCATTTACTTTAGGAAAAAAAAGACAAAAATAAACTGTTGCTAAGCAACTGGAACAATATTTCCAGAAAAGCAGGGGGGCAGGAGGGGAAGGGAAGAGGAAGAATTACATATCCGGACTTCAAAATAAACTGTAAACAGCCCCAACAAGAAAGACCAAAATTGAAATACTGGGCCTGAAACTTCTCAAGTTTGAATGTCTTACCCAAACAAATGGGCAGGGAAAGCTACAAGGAAAATGCATTATTCTGAAGGAGGTGCAAATATGTCACCACACAACACAGTCTTCCCTGCTAAAGTATATATTCCAAGGGTAGACTGCAAGAAAAGTAAAAACATTTGTGCCACTGCTCTGTGTCCCAGGGTACACCCCTGCATGTGCACTTAGGTGCAAGTCAAAATGTCCCAGGTGGGGCAGGGGAGGCTATGACTAGCACCTGTGCTGGTCCCAGAAACCTTACCTGGGATCCTGCACCAACAGCAGCATGGAGCCTAGCCAGCAGCTAGAGTACGGCTCTGAATGGCCAGGCTTCATTTCTGGCTATACACGCTGTTGCTGCACATGCTGTACCAATTTTTATGGCAGGTTTTATTGTTTCTTTTTAAACTGGGGCATCCCAGCATCAAATTTTGGCACTACAAGGCAAATTTACACCATGATGCACATTTGCCACATGTGGTATGTAACACCACAAACCACACACATATACCTAAGAGGAGTGTCAAAATGAGTATCTCAAGGAAGGTAATACTTACCAAAGCTAATGTATGCTATATTCAAAACTATACCAATTCCGACTATAATTTATTTCCAGAGAGAGTCAATAACAAGGCAGGACCAAAATGTGTAATGTCTCACAGGCAATGCTTGGTTATATCTCCAACATGAACCTACTGGCAGTATAGTAAAGTCACAGGGAGCCCAGGGAAGACGAAATGATCTTTTGCTGTATAAGATGCAGCTTAAGGTCAACTGTAGATGTCCGAATTTTCTGACTTGCTGATTTCTACTGGGAATCTGTCATCCAAATAGTGAGCTCTTCATTTCATTTGAGTATTAAATTCTCCGTAATTAGGTTTGTTATGTGACATTATATATTCAGAGTGATGGTACATAATGGGGGAAAGAGAAGCAGACTTCAAGATAAATGGAAGTGATGGAAGAGGAGGAAATCAGTCAGTGCATCTCAAGCATCTGCTATCCCTTAATGCCTCAGGTCTAAACTGGCTTTCCAATACTCGATGCAAACACACATATTGGTACTGAAATTATTTTTTAAATGTTGAATTCATGTACAATATATCTTTATCCATCTACTTTCTCCACATCAGTCTTATGGATGCATACTTCAAGAAGTGATTCCCCCAGATAGAGGCTTTACAATGTAATGAAAGATGAAACTTCAGTAAATTTGCCACATTTTTCTAAACTTGTCAGGGTGAAAAAAATTGTAGGGATAAGAATCATAAAGATGAAAATAAACTGAACCTAACAGACTGCCGAGTTCTATCAAACTACTTAAAAGCAACCAAGAGGCAGTCAGGTGTCAAATGTATATTTTTTTAAATCATAAAGAAAGTTAGTCAGCAATAGAAGGAAGAAAGTGTCCAACTCCTAAGAACTCTGAAAACAGTGAATTTATGTTTGGACTTGAAACTCTTTTCACTAAGAATTTATTAATGTCTTCCTATTGCTTTTGCTATGCAAATATTGTACTATCTTGTTAGTGCATAAAAACTAAGAAGGAAGACTAGAAAGGTGGAGAGGATAGATCTGTTTTGCTTGTTTCTCTGTACATTAATACCTCCTAGCACTATGTATATGATCTAAATTGAATGAAATACATTATGTAAAACAGCATAAGTAGCAAAATAATGCAAGTTTCTTTCAGTTTAAATAAATGTAAAGGTCACAAATTTCATACCCAAGTGCATGAAGTAGACTCTTACATAACCTAATGTTTTCAGGCAACTTGCTCTCTCATGTCAAAACCTATGGGATTTGTTGATATTTAATATTCTGAAAAAAAACGGTCAAACTTATTCACGAGCTTAATTTTGGGCAATTTAAAAATCTGGACCAAAGATTTACATGCAACTTTCATTTTGACAGTTTCTTCTTTATCAATAGTTGCATAATGAACCAGAAAACAATTATAAAGTTCTTTGGGAAAAAAATCTACATTTTACTACCTCAGGCCAAATCAAATACGTATGTAAGAGATACAAACCAAAATGTATCAGCTGGTGTAGTGTGCGTCTCAGAAAACCAAACCAAACCAGAAGTTTGTTGTTAAAAAACAAGAATTTGAATAATCTCTTTACTGGACCGACTGCATGGTTAGAATAGACTATGCGCTTTCAAATGCAACGCATTTTTTTTCAGGTCTCACTGTTAAAATAAGTTCTGACCATTTGTTTTGATGTTCCATATGGGAATTTAAAATCCTAAGTACATGAACCTTACAAGGGAAACTAATCACACTTTTTCTTAAAAAGAAGTAAGTGACCAAGCTGGGGAACTGTGGCCTCAACCATCTCACAGTCCGATGGCTGGGGAACTGGCTCCGGGGTCGGACTCAAAGGGTACTAGTTGGTGGGAACAAATCAATGTGGCACAAGGTTACCAGTGGAGTCCCCCAGGGCTCAGTGCTTGGGTCAGTACTCTTCCATAACTTTACTAATTATCTAGATTTGGGCATCAGATGAAGACTGGCAAAGTTTATGGACAACACTAAACTATGGGGGAAGGCGATCACATTGGAGGACAGGCTAGGGATACAGACCAAGGTGGACACACTTGCAAAGTGGGCAGACCAAAACCTGATGGTATTCAAATGTAGAAAAATGCAGGCTACTCCACCTTAGAAGAAATAACTAGCATCAGACTTACAGGCTTGGCAGTGCTACGCTTGCTAGTACCAAGACTGAAAGAGATTTGACAGCTGACTGACTACAAGACGAACATAAGCCTGCAGTGCAATGCCATGGTTAACAAAGCAAACTAAACTCTGGCATGCATCCATCAATGCATCTCAAGCAAAACCAGGGATGTTATCCTCCTGCTTTACTTGGCTTTAGTGAAACCACAGCTGGAGTAGTGCATCCAGTTTGGGGCCCACCACTTCAGAAGGGATATGGATAAACTCAAGAGAGTCCAGAGGAGAGCCACCTGTAAGATCAAAGACGAAGAGAGCAAGCCTTATGAGAAGAGGCTGAGGGACATGGAACTTTTCAGCTTGGCGAAGAGAAGGCTCAGGGGGCACTTGGTGGTTGCCTATAGGTATATGGGGGGGCGTGCATCAGGATCTGGGAAAACACTTGGCCACCAGGGCCCCCAAAGGATAACTAGGTCCAATGGCCACAAACGTCTAGAAGGCCAATTCAGCCTCGATAGAAGGAAAAACTTCTTTACAGTCCGAGTGTTCAAGGTCTGGAACAGACTCCCCCTAGAGGTTGTGCAAGCACCTATGCTGGACTCATTCAAATGGCGTTTGGATGTTTATCTTGCTGGGATTGTTTGATCCCCGCAGACTTCCTGCCTCTGGCAGAGGGGCTGAACTTGATCTCACAAGGTCCCTTCCAACCCCTAATGTCTATGAAATCTATTAAGTGTATTAGTTTATCTATATAGGCTTTTTTGGCATGCTAGGTTTTCACAGTTCAAGTCGACTAAGCACACTACTACCAAGAGAAAACATACCAAAAGATGAGATGATGACAATTCTAATTTTTTGGCTGCATACATGGCACATTTTGTAGCTCCAGCTTCAAACAGGCCATGAGTTATACTTCTGGGGGGTTAATGTTGCTTTCGGAATATTACCTTTTGACTATTTGTGTAATCTAATAGTGCTACAACTCTCCCCCTCCTCCTTCAGTATGATATACAATACTTAACTCTTTTCAAACTATTTAGTTGGTCTAATGAAAGATACCACATTTACTAAAGAACCTCGTCTAATTACTATATATGCATTTGCATGCTAGTTTTTTTTTTTCCTGAAACCAACAGAAGCATCCAAATAGCAGGAAAAAAAAAAAAAAAATCAACCCGGACCAGATTATTTGTGGTAATTTTGCCAAAAAACTTAGCTATATTTCTCTTTACGCTACTGTTCTAAAACAAAGTACAGGCAAAGAACAATCTAATTTCTTTATACAATCCCGTGACAAATAACCCTGTAACAGCAAATGGGTCACACACCTCATCTGGGCACTCCAAAGAGTGGTATTAATGTTTTAAAGCAGACAGAAGTCTCTAGTCAAATAGACAAAGCAGTCATAAGCAAAGAGCTCATAAATGCAATTTCATGTATTAATCAAGAGTCTATGAAAGTTACTCTTCTCTCTGGATCACAGACAGCACCTCAAACTTATGTCTTAGTTCAGGGGTGCGCAAACTGCAGCACATCTTCCACAAGTGGCACAGGCAGCCTGTGTGTGTGGCTGAACCACAGGAAGGAACAGGCAGCAGAAAGCAGAGCTGCATTCTGGGCAGGGAACAGAAACCAAAACGGCACATTGGGCAGGACAGGGGAAAGAGAGCAGTGCGCCACATGAGGACGGTGCAGGACTAATTTGTGGCGTGCCTGCCAAAAGAATTGGCCCACACTGTTGTAGTTTATTATGCAAACAACACTTGTAATGACCAAGCTAGTCACAATTAACAGCCCCCGCTCCAGTATAAAACAGATTCTAACACTTGCGTATCAAGTCATGCTCCCTTTGGACTGTTCAGTATGACCCCTTTTAAATGAATTTACAGAGAAGCAGCAGCCATAGAATAAATCAAAATACTCCAAACTATATACACCACTGAAAACAATTTAAACAAAAATAAAACCACTCAACTATGACAAGTCATTTTTACAAGTACCATTCATTCTTGCAGAATCTAGGCTTTCATTTAAAAAGTTAGGTGAACTATTCCAAAAAGTCTTTTTAAATGCCAACTAAGTCTAGACCAATTCCCTCCCAGTCCTGTAAGAAATTCTACATTTGACAGCTCCAGCGTCTGGGACTTCTAATCACTTTACCAAATTATAAAAAATAAAAAGAACACTAATCAGGGACTTGCCAGGTTTCATCAGTACTACACACAAGAGTGGTCAAATTCATTCTGTCAGTAAGTGGAAAAGCTTCAGCTGAAAAGGCAACCTCTGGAACCATTCGATGTGGAGGAGGATTTAAAAAAAGACTCTGTAATCCAAACACAAGACAGAAGAACAGAGTGGATGACTAGGAAACACCAAGACACCACTATAGCCCAGAAGCTCCACAAGGGGTAAAACTAGAAGATTCACACATAGCACCACAAAAAGGCGAGGAAACAGTGGAGGGTGGGATTAAAAATGCATATTTAACCCCAGCAACTAAAAGAGACTAAAGTTTCAAATCCATCACAGGTCAATATAAAAGTTCTTGGTTTTTGCTGGAAGAACCTGAACAGCAGCTTCATGGAAAGCCTAGTCTCAAAATTCCCTGCAGTTTGTGGAAAACAAGAGGGTTGACTTTTGACTTAAGATTCAGTTAAATCACAATCCCAATTTAAATACACGATTAGTTTTCTAAACTTTATTTAAAAATAACAACTGTAATCAGAGTTTAAAGTCTGGAGAATATTCAAAGCATAAAGCATACTTCAAACTAGCGACTGGGGTTCCAAATAAGTTCCATTCTAGAAAGACTTGAAGAAGCTATAACAAAGACCAATTAAAAATACTGAAATGTGATGTGTGTAACAAAGTTTATTTATAAAAACACTTTTAATAAAACTAGGGCTGTCAAACTATTAAAAGTATTTTTTCGCAATTAGTTGCGTACTTAAAAAAAATTAGTTACGATTAATTGTGATTTAAAATTGCACAGCTGAAAACTCAGAATAGGTACTTTGTATGGTTAGGGGATGGATGTGGTGGGGGGATTTGTGAAGATGTGGGGATCTATGGGGGTGTGTGAGGTTTGGAGCCCAGGGAGGGCAGACCCTTTGCACAACCTGGCAGGATGCTGGGTACTGTGGGTCATGAGTGAGGGGTAGCACGGGGGAGGGAGGGGAGAGAAGGCGAGCGGGTTGTGGCTTGGAGTGAGTGGCAGGAGTAGGGCACAAACATATCACAGCCTCTCCCTCCCCCAGTCACATTACACATGCACATATCCTCTTTTTTGAAACTGAAAATATGGTAACCCTACAGGAATTCAGTCCAGCTGCATGTAAAACAGCACCCAGCAGGTAAGTCTGTGGAGGGAAAGGGGCAGATCAAGGTCCCCACAATGAGGGAGGGAGTAGGGCATGGAAAAATAGGACCCCAAGGCTGGGACACATCATGGGACAGAGATGGGGGCAGGAGCACATACCCCCCCGGATCTGCGCATGGGGCAGAGGCGTGCTACCCACTTCGGGCTGGGGCTCTGCATCCCGCTGCCTTTGTCCTGGGAGCCGCGCACTGGCTATGCCACTCTCTCCACCTGGCAGCAGGAGGCACAACATGGTGTCACACAGCTCCCGGGGCAAAGGCAGAAAGGCACAGAGCCCCAACCTGCAGTGGGCAACCCACCTCTGCACTGCACACAAATCCAAGATGCAGATGCCCCCCCATGCCTTCTGCAGGCGTGTGTGCAGGAGCAGGGAGCCACCCCCCTGTGCCCCTAGACAAGTCTTGTGTGACTGTCCCACGACCTGCCTCTGCCCTGGGGTCCCATTCACCTCAGCCTCTGCCCCACTCCCTCCCTCTGCATGGGGTGGGGGGGGGGAAGGGCTCGATCTACCCCTTCCCTCCCCTCCTCTCTGACAGAGAATACAAGATTATACTAGATGCCTCTTATCCAAATTCTACAATGCATTTAAGTTCTATGGAATCTGAATAAGAAGTTATATTGCAGCCTCATGTCTTACAGAACTCCATTCCATTAAGCAGATCACCTTCAGATCTTTAATTGTTAGATATAGGGTATAAGTAGGTATCAGTACCACGTAAGATGCATCATAAGAAGTGTTATGGTTTGCTAACACTTACAGAAGTTTAAGAACGTCCAATCCTAGAACCCCAATGCAAAATGATTTCTCTTTTAAGACAAAACACCACTCTGTTCGCTGTAAAATGTGGTAAGAATAAAATGAACTGTTTTGGTTTTTTCCAATACTTTTCTGCAAGGAGTTTTTATTGAATTCTCAGAGCGCTAACATTACACAAAACAGATTCTGCAGAAACACTTAAGTGAAACTATGATAATAGAACCCCTTGTACAACAGAAACACCAGGAAGCTACTTATGAAAAGAGAAGTTATTGTAATAAAGTAAAACAATCTTGCAATCAAGGCTATGCATACAAAGAGGATAAAGGAAAACTAAGCACCCTACTACTGGAAAAATCCAAAAAAAAAAAAAGAAAATTCAAATAGTGCCAGAATGCAAACAAATGAGAGCACTGCAACATCCTTTGTCTTGCTGCTATTTAACAAAAATAGGAGAGCATGTCTGGTAGAGAATAAAACAGGCATATGACTAACAACAACAGCAAAACAAGGATATGGTAGCCTAAGACCAGGAAAATAAGTACTTTCACATGCAAGCAATGGCTAAATGAAAAGGGCAAACCTCAAATTAAAGGTTGCACATGCAGTTATTCAGTTTACCTACATATAGTAACTGTGATTTGTTAATTCCATTTACTTACAAGAAAAGTTGTCTCAGTGTAATTTTGTCCAGTTTTAGCAATGCTTTTCAGCTATGGTTACTGCCTGCATGAGAATAAGTTTGGTAGAATTTTTAGTCACTGAACGAAACACACGAGGTTACATATAATCAACGGAGTTACTCAAAGCTGCTCTCTCACAGTTACCAGCTACTAAATGTTTGCTGGAAAAATGTATTCCCATTTTGTCTTGGACAAGAGACAAGGTAGAAGTGCACATTATAGACCAAATAAATCAGGGATGAAGATTTGCACTTAAGAGTACAACTGTAGAAGCGCACAGGTGAAATCCAGCATTTGACCTACCAAAGGTTGAAAGGCTAAATTAAGAGGTTTTTACTCAGCCTTCTCAAAAGTACACCAAAAAATACACTAAGCAGATTAATTGTTTTCCGAGTGCAGCAGCACAAGAATCTGTTTCCTTAACATTACAACATACACTTGCTGCAGTGCAAACTTAATATTTTGGCCTATGTGAACAAACCTGATAACAAATACAGCTCTTACAGATGCATTTCATTTCCCCCAAGCAACCATCCAATTGACCAGAAAATTAATTAGAAAAAAAAAAACTTAAGACAGAACAGAGCTGAAATTAAGTTTACATTAGAAGTGCACCGATAAAGATTTTTGGGCCAATACTGATGGCCGATTATTAACCAGCCATATCAGCCAAAACTGATTCGAAAGCCGATATGCAGCTTGACAGTGTGGAGAGTAGCATTCAGCTGGTAATTTGGAAGGGGGAGAAGTGGCATGTTGGGGAGGGAAAGGGCAGATCAAGGCGCTTACCTACCCCTGCTCCACTCTTTCCCTCACCCTGGGGGCCTCCATCTGAGCCCTGCCATGTCCCTTTCCTCCCCCCTAGACTTACAGGCCACACTGTTCTCCAAGCTGCTGGGCTGCAGCTGTGCATATGCATGCAGCATTTATCGGTGACATTAACCGACTACACCTGCCAAAAATGTAAATTGCCAATAATGACAATTTTCCTTTTATCGGTGGCAATCCAATATGGACGTATATATTGGTGCACCTCTAGTTTACATAAAGCCACTCGTACCAGGTACCTGCAGACCCTTTGTTCAAGTCCTCTACCCATCTCCCCTCCCTCCCCCCCCCCCAACTCAAATTTCACCTATGTCTTATATAAGAGTCCCTGAGGTTTAAGGCTTAAGTTATTTCCCTTGATTTACTTAAAACATCTAGGATCCCTAGTTGTAGGCCAGGTCTCCTTCAATTCATATTTGTCCAGCACAAAGCAAAATATAGTTCCTGTCCTAAGGAAGGTATAATCATAATGCACAAAAGGGATCAAATTTATACAAGCAGACAGGGGTACAAGGAAATAGCAAGACCATTTTGATCAGCCTGACAGCTGCAAATATGACAAGGCCAAACCATTGTCACATTTTTGTAGGCATCACAGCAAAGGAGCATTTGAAGAGGAATCTGGAGGAGGACAAGGAGATAACTTTACAAATATTTTTAGAAGCTGTCCCTAAACATGAACAGCAGGTTAGAGAAAAAGTATAAAGAGAACTGTCTGAAAATGTAGTAGGTAGACAATGTAGTCTGGCACCAATATCTTGATAATGAAAAGATATTAGATAGGATAGGGATGGGACATTAAGTACTCTGTAAGTAGAGACATAGAGCTGATACTTGACCTGACGATTTGGAAGTCAACGGAGGATGCAAGAAAAAAGAATTTAAAAAAAAATTAAAATGACAAGCTGGGAAAAACAGTCTTTGTACCTGCATTCTGACCTGAAGTGAAGAAAGAAAGAAAATACTGCAATGCTTTACAACAACATGTTGTAGCCTAGAGGTTAAAAGAAACATCCCTGATTACTGTAACAAGAAGGAAACTGTGCTAGAAATTCACCTATATTTAACTAATGAACAGGGATCCATGTTTTGCATTTGCGACGGAAACATGCATTAAACCTAGATTTTCTCATTTTAAGGAGAAAAACCTGGATTTTCTCCTGTAAAGAAGAAAAATGCAGGAAATGGTGGGTTTCCCCTTGAAGGCTGGCAGAGTTCTACCCTGCAAGTGGCTAGGGAGAGGGAAAAGGATGACAGCCAGGCAGTGGGCACCACACACATGTGCACATGGCTGCCAGGTAGCCTGGAAAGCAACTCCCATGGGCAAGTCTGGTGGGGGTGGGCAGCAAATTGAGGCCCCCATAAGGAGGGAGTTGGGCAGGGCTGCGGCTCTTGGCCAGCTGGGACACTGCATGGGGATTGGGGTCCAGGGCCAGAATGCGTGGCCACACAGCCTGGGAGATGAGCGGGACAGGGCCATGGGCGGCTTGCCTGAGGAGCTGACTTCCCATTTCTGAGCGCGTGTGCCCCCCCAGATTTGTGTATGGAGTGTAGGTAGATGCGGACTGCCTACTATAGGCTTGGGCTCCCCACCCTGTTACCTTCTCCCTGGGGCCTCTGTGGCCCAGCAGGGCAGAGTGGGGCCGGGCAGGGAGGCTCAGTGTTGCAGCTGCAAGCCCCACACTGCCACAGTGAGGAGCCCCCTTGCCTGCCCGGCAGCAGTGAGGGGCACAACTCTACACCACCACTGGTCCTGGGCAGGCAGGGAGACACCTTACCACAGCAGGTGCTGCAAGGCTGGTAGCAGTGGCATCAAGCTTCCACACCCCATTCTACCCTGCTACACTGGGCCTTGTCCACTACACTGTAGAGTTCCTGAGGGGAGGGCAGCAGGGCAGAGCCCAAGCCCACAGTGGGGAGCCCACATCTGGCCTCCACACCCCGATGGGCTCTGCTCAGGCCATGCCACCCATGGGGGAGAGGGAGTCTAAAAATGCTAAACTTTTAAACAGGAAACCAGGATCCCTGCTAATGAGGATCAGTTTCAGCATTTACTTTAGATCCCAAGGTCCTGTTATTCTGTACATTCTACAACAAATTGTCAAGCTAGGTAGTGCTGCAAGAGAAAACAAAATATTACATAAAAATGCTAAAACGCTATGAAATAAGAAGTGCCAGTGCAAAGCAAGCACTACTGTTGAAGTCTCAGCCAGAGTAAGTGTCACTGTTTAAATTCAGCTGGACAATGTGGCATACGCTGTTTTCTACTTTCTAGTCTACAATATATAGTTAGTAATTTAAAATAAACTTTCCAGTTGCACAAAACAGAAAATTCTAAATTACCCTTAAACACTGCTTCTGCATTTCCTTCTTCTTACCCGGGGTTTTTTCTTGGAGTCTAGGACCAGCAGAGACTCCCTATGCTTAAAGAAGGGTGACTGCATCCAAAAGCTTGCTAAGAACTTTTTTCCAACTACTCAGTTGATCTAATAAGAGAGATCACATCTACTCAAAGAACTTTACCTGCCGTCTTCTTACCTGTAATTTTACATTTGACTTGACCATTTATTTTTATTTTTTTAAATTAAAAGACTTCCGGTGTTTAATACTAACAATTAAAAGACAGCTCAGATAACATTTAGACATTTAGCTCTCATTTAGTAGAGACTTAGAGCACAAGCATGCATTAAAACAATTTTCATGAGCAAGTGTCAGGAGGCTTGAATGTCTAAGGGTAACTGCCACTGTTCAAATGTATTTGTCACTTATTGCCCAGATCCCATGCCAGATTGCTCCTTTGTCACTGTGTAAGGAATACGGATGGTAATGTCAGGACTTGTCTTATTCCAAGTTAGGAACAGGAGGGAAGAAGCAATTTATACCTGACAAACTTCACCATGGAAGCCCTGAACGCAATTCACTAGAAATGGGACAGGCAAAATAAAAGTGCATAAACAAAAGCCACCTCTACAAACTCACCAATTCTAACTACAAATCAACAAGCTAGAGAGTGCCAAGGAGACGGGTGCAATTTGAATTGGCAGTTCTGCTCCACTGAAAGGATAAGTTGTCTACAACTCCCCTAGGTTGACATAAAGAGAAGGGCCTTCAGGAGCGGCATCCCTCCTCAGGGTCCCCCTTGGACAGCCCCATCCCCATGACATTCAAGCAGTAATCTGCCTAACCCAGAAACAAATATCAAGAAACTTACGCCAGCTGATCTTGTGGTGCTACGTTTCATTTAAAGATATTTTCCCCCCAGGAGAAGGAAGCAGAGATGCAGGAGCCCAGAGAGCCAGACCAGTGTACGGGCCTCTATATGAAGAACAGGACAGAAATCCCCCCCACACCTCTCATTCCTCCCAGTCTATCCAGTGCCCAGGCTGGTGGGGAGCAGGGCAGCCGCCCCTTGTCAGCATGTACCCAACCGACCAGGGGGGAAACTTTTCCCCTGAAGCCTATGGGAGCGAAAGAGGGAGAGAGGGGTGACGCCTGTCCCTATCCCTGTCCTTCCGCTTCTCTCCCCAGGGTGGACCCGCGCACGGGGGCCGGGCCAGGCCAGGCTGGAGCGGGGGGAGGCTCTGCCCCGTGAGGCTGCGGCACTCACCGTGACTGTCCTTCTGGCCGATGCCCTGCGTGCGGATGAGAGCCGACAGCCGCCGCACGTCCCCCTTGAAGACGCACTCGTGCACGGGGAAGTGCGCCGGGCACTTGTCGGGCTCGGCGGCGAGGCCGGGGCCGGGGGCCGGGCCCCCCTTCAGCGGCAGCCGGTGGTGGTGGTTGCTAAAGATGCGGTGGCCGCCGGCGCGCCCGCCCTTGCCGCTGCTCCCGCGGCCGCCCGTGAAGATGCCCCCGGGCGCGGCGGCCGCCTCGTCCTCGCCGGGCCCCAGCAGGTCCCCGTCCTCCTTGCTGGGCTTGTGGTCCCTGCGCAGCGAGCGCAGCTTCTCGCCGGTCATCGCCGGCGGCCGCCCCGCCACGGGGGGCCCCGCCGGGGGGACTCGCCGCAGCCGGGGGGCACCGGGCGCTCAGAGCCGCGGCGGCGAATCCCGGCCCGCCCGCATCCCCCGCGCGGCTCCGCGCCGCCCGCCACTCTGGGCACTCTCCTCAGCGGCCCGGCCGCGCCGCCATCTTGTCGAAGGGGTCTCGCGAGAAGAAGAGGCGGCGATGAGACTTCTTAGGGAGCTAGCGGAGGCTGACAGGGGAGGCTTGGGCAGAATGGCGCGGGGCGGGACTAGGCTGAGGAGGGGCTCGCGAGGATTGGATGACAGGAGTGGGGGGCGGGGCCTGTGGGAGAAGGCGGGGTGCGTTGAGCTAGGCCAGGCATGGGGCTAGTGTGGGGGTCCCAGGCGAGAGGCTGTGCCCGGCCGGCCCTCGGGAGCTGTGGAGGTGCCTGCGGCAGGCGGGGCGCTGGTAGCGGCGAGCACGTGGGGCTGGTCCTGGGTCAAACCCCCGCCAGCCTCCGTCCTTGGAGCAGAAGCCCCCAGGCGGTCCGGGGCGGGGTTTCCTGCAGGTCCCAGCTTGTTAGCTGTGGAGGTTCCTGGCTGTATCTCTGGTGCTTCAGGTCACATATTAACTAGGACTTTTGCTGGTGGGCAAAGGTCCTTCTTTCTTTCTTTCCTTCTCCAGGTCAGGCAGGGAGCACTGGGCTGAGAGCAAAGCAGGAGAGCGGGGAAGGAGCTTGGACAGGGGTGATGTATAGGGGGTGCATATGCACCCCCTACAAAAAGGCACCGCCTGCAGGCGGTTGCCACTCTCCACAGAGGCGGTGTCTGCAGGCGGTCTGTGATCCGTGTTGGCAGCTGCGCCATCCTCACCCCTGGATGACAGTGCCGGCAGCATCGGCAGGAGCTTCCCCTTATTACTGCTGCCATGCTCCCAGTGCCGCACTCCTGCCACCACCGTGCTCCCCCAGGCATCGGGGACACGAGTCATTCATGGGCTTGGAGAACCACTTGGGTGTGTAGGGCTCATTGGTGGCAGACCTGCTGAAAAAGGTTGGCCCCTGCTGACTTAAGGTATCGGAGAGGCAGTCTCTTCCTGCTTCAGCAATAGAACAGCCAGTTTCTTGCTGAAGGAGAGAACTGTTTTCTCCAGTGATGAGGTATAGAGAGAAAAAAGGGCAAAGACTTGTTTTCAGGCCAGGGCAAAATTTGCTGTAGTGGCAACTTTTTTGATTTGCTTGAAGAAAGGAAGCATGGGTCAATGAATTGCGTCTGGGAATGGGAGCCAGTCATTTCCTGAGTTCTAATTCTGTCTCGGTGACTCTGAACTCTTCAGTTTTTGCATGTCAGATAGGATAATATATGTAGCTGCCTTGGCTGTTTGGAGATGTAAACAAGCTATAATACAGTAAACCAGTTAATCAAATTTTGCTTGTAAACAGAACAAAAGCACCTGAACAGTCAGTAAGTAACTATACAATGTCATGGTAAACTTACATACACCATGTATATATTCACCAAAACAACTGCTATACTCGGCGAAGGACAAAGGACACATGGGGACCAGAAGAAGTGCTTCAAGGACACCCTTGAGGTGAACAGTAAGAGGTATGGCATTGACACCACAAACTGGGCAGGGTGACACCTTGTGAAAGGTGGTACATCTTACTTTGAGGAAAACCGTCTCACCCTGGAAGCAGAAAAACGACAAACGGAAGGAAAGGAAACAAGGCTGAGAAATCTGCAGTTGGCCCTCCCTTTAACCACCACTTATAGCATCTGCTAGAGCAGGGGCAGGCAATTATTTTGGGTGGAAGGCCACTTACTGAGTTTTGGCAAGCCATCTAGGGCCACATAACAGGCAGCCAGGGGCAGATAAATATTAATTTTCTAAATTTTTTAGGGGCCCGGCAGGCCAGATAGAATGGTCTGGCAGGCCACATTTTGCCCATCCCTCTGCTAGAGAGTCTGCAGCTCTAGGACTGGCCTTAGCCATCAATGCTCATCTTCAACCCTTTACTTGACCCATGGGGATGATCATCTTCAACCATGAGAGATCACCATCAGCGCTGCTGCCAATCTGTCAGATTATCATAAATGTTTTCACAGGGTAATCTTACCATAAAGCAACTCTTACTTTCTTCATATGGTTTCTGGGTGACAGATCTGAAGCAAGGAGAACACACCTTGCTAAAAAGGCATGCTATTAAACCTGGATTCCAGGTGTATAACTTTCCTCATTACTCCCCTGTAGAAGCTGACTTAATCAGATTCTCCTACTCTTCTTGTTCAGCTATTTCATTCAGCTAGGGAAAGGGTGAGGAAAGATTTTTGGTTCTTTTGGGTTTTTTGAAGGACAAAAACTGTGATTGACTTCCCTGTCAATTTTTGTAGTTTCACAAAGATGGGTCGAGTGCCTGAACGTATTTTAACTCTTTATTTTTTAACATTTCGAATTGGCTTCCCTTTAACATTCATCAGCAAAAGTAGAAAAAGAATGCTAAGCATATCCTGTGTCTTCCATATCTCACGCTTACATGCTTATTACCATCCTTTACAGGATGAACTACTGTATATCAGATCAGTCCAATTGATTTTAAGTTTCTACACATACAAAAGGGAAGCGGTTGTGGGTCAGTCCTTTAGTGCACTGGGCATTCCTAGCACCTGCTGAAATCAAGTTAATTACACAACATATCCTATATAACAGCAACAATTTAGCTCACTAAGGAGAGTTGGATGTTTTGTGGAACAGATGGCAAAAGATACTGAAAGCAGAAGACATCCAGGAAAAGTACAAATAAGCATTTGAGAGATGCACAGAAATTCTAGATAGCTTGTTGTGTCCTACTTATCACTACAGTATCTAAACCTTTTTTCACACTCAGAAGTGCTTGAAGTGTTTTTGCTCAAACTTCACAAAAAATGTTCAACCCAAAGACTGAAAATCCATCCTAAAAAGTAAAAACTGAAGAAAACTGTAAACACTTATAAAAGTCTTGGAGATAAAATGACTTGTGTAAACTTAACTGGAAGTATTATTTGAAATGTAATTTGCAATGGTGAAATGCAGTACTGTGTGACACACCTGCAGTTTCCTGAGTGTCACAAATACAAGGAACCGACTGACGCAAGCTGACTCATTCATTAGGGAGGTGAGCCAATGGAAGAAGTTCTACAACAAAAACAGCCTTTTCCCCAGCTCTCGCAATGTGTTGCACTTATTTCATTCTGTGCTTAATTTTCAGGTCCATCCTTTCTCCAAGCAAGGATGCAAGGAATCACCGTAGTCCTAAATCACTTGCAAACATGCAGGCCTTTGATTTATGGGCCTAGAATATTAAAAAAGAGGGAGAGGGAAAGAAAGTCATCCTGGGAATTCTGTTTTGTAATCTTTCTAGTTTGATGAGTGCTCACATCCTATGTACAGTAAAAACTGTTATCCTGCATCCATAGCGAGTGGGAGGTTCCGGTTAAGCAAATATGCCGGTTAGCTGAGAGTTAGGATACAGCACGGGCATAATGCAATCATGATGGCAGACGTTTACAATTGAGACTGCCGCTAGTGACACCACTCGGCAGTGTCCTGAAGCTTCTGTTAACAACGGATCTATGAGAAATGCATGGCAAGGTGCTGAATGGCTATTGACATTTTTCTGGATACATGAAGGAAGATTTGTATTGCCATATATGACAGATGCCGACTAATAGAGCATTCTTGATGGTAAAGTGCTGGATAACACAGCTTTTACTGTACATAGTTTATCCCCTTATTTAATTGATCTACATGGAAAATGCCTCTCAACTCCTAATAGAAAATGTACCCAGCAGTGTGATTACCCAGGATCTTTCTTTTTTTCCCTGAGTAAGCTTTGAAAGGAGCTACTAGCATTCAGCCATCACATGACTCCTTTCTTCTTCAAATGACAGATGTTCAGTCAGCCAGAGAAAGCATAGTTCACAACATCTTGGAGACTCCCTGAACATTTTTTGTGAAGATTTCACTGTTATTCCAGGAGCCAGATTGGCATATATTGCGATTATACTGGACAGCATCACAGGCTAAACCCTAAAAAGAGATTGAGACTAGAAAGCAGTGCATGCCTCAAGCTCAGCAGGCTCTGTAATATAGTCCAGGAAGCACATGTGACTTATTTCAGTCATTAAAGCTGGACAGGGCCCAATAGTTAAAAATCTAATGCTATTCAGACGTGTCAAAACTGGTCCACCAGCAATTTTACCAACAAAGAATTCATTTGTATTTTTACAGTTCTGAAGTCAATGACTCTGCATGTTCAATCTGCAGATCAATTGGCTTGTTTTTCACTAGGAGCCCTCATTTACATAAAAAAGAACCTGTATAGATCACAAATATTACCGTGTCAAGAGAAAATCGTAACTTATGTACACTCATGGTTTAGAGAGAGGCCAGAATTCCTCTTAGCTTTATTATTCCAATGAAGTTCTCTTGATTTCAAAGGATTTTACTGTAGTGAAAGTAAGAGGAAAATTAACCCAATGGTCCCCATTTGCAGCATTGCCCCCATTTATTGTTTAATTAGAAATGTTTATCTGGTAGAAAAAAAGATTTTTAAGGTAACCAGTAAGGGGTAACTCCTTATTGATACAAGTAACTTTTAGGGGGATTGTTAATTAAACCACACAAAAGGAGATGAATATTCCATATATGCATAAGCTTTCATAGGCAACACCCAACTTGTTCCATGCATCTGATCAACTAGGCTCTTGCCTCCAAGACTTAACACGTCTCTGAACTAGTTTGTTTTTGAGATGGCACCTTACCCTGCCTTCTGTCTGATTTTGACTACCTCTTTCTCTTTGCTTTGGGTGTAAAGAAGCAAAGAAACAGGAGTCAAGGCTAAATGAGAAAAGGGAAACAGATTTCTCAGATTTCCAGAATTGTATAAAATAGGTCAGTGCTGCCATCTAAAGCGCATGTGCATGTTTCAGGACTACTGATTCATCCTCTCTCCTCCTGTGATAGCTGAGCTGGTTGCATGGTAAGGAGGGCAAGGACTGGGTGGCGTTAGTTTTCTTAGGTCAGATGAGGTTTTTTTTTCCTTGCCCTCCCTTCACCTAGAGAACCTGTTTTGCAGAGGCATCAAAGTTCCAGAGATGCTGGACTTTAGTCTCTTCTTTTAATTATTCAGTATCTTTGTATGATACAAAGTGTACATGCATTATGATTATAACTGTATATGATTCCTTATTTGCATGACTACAGCAACTAGGAGCCCGAGCCAGAGAAGAGACCCAACTCCCTTGTGCAGAAGGCAGCCGTCTCTCCTTTGAAAAGGCCGGGTCAAAATGTCCATGAAGGCCGTGCTCGCGCTGTTCCCCTCCAGTGCGAGGAGAGGAGAGGAGCGAGGCGGTGCGAAGCGGGGAGGCCCGCACCTTTACACACCGGACCCGCGCATCGAGAGCACAGCGCCTCCTGAGCCCGAGGTCGCCGCACCCGCAGGTGCTGCCCCTGGGTTGAGGGGGGCAAAGGCCCTTCCAGGCCATCTCCGGGCTGGCTGGCTCGCAGACCGCTGGCCCCGGCTGGCCGGGGCGGGAGGCGGCACCGCCTCCGCGCCGCGCCAATGGGCTGCGCCTGCCGCCGCACCACCCAGCCCCGCGGGGAGGAGTTGTTCGGGGCTGGCGCAAGCGGGAGGCTGCATTACACCGGCGGAGCGGCGGCACCGGCAGAGCTGCAGACGGGCATGGAGGCGGCGGAGGACGGGCCTGGGGGCTTCCTGCCCCGCTTCAGCCACTTCGCCACGCAGGCCATCCACGTGGGGCAGGAGCCGGAGCGCTGGAGCTCCAGGGCCGTGGTGCCGCCCATCTCGCTCTCCACCACCTTCAAGCAGCGGGCGCCCGGGCAGCACGCGGTGAGCGGGGCCGGGGCGGGTGCAGGAGCCTGGCCCGGGCCGCCTGGCCGCTGCCGAGGGCTCGGCGGGGCTCCCTGCTTGAAACCGCGGCGGCAGGAGCGAGGGGGGTGTCCGCACCGGCCGGGAATCGCCTCTGCGGGCCCGTCCCCTCCCCACCGCCGCCCCGAGCTCGGCGCCCCCAGCCCCACCGCCGCTGGGAGCGCCGGCGCAGCGGTGTTTAAAATGCAGCTCTTTGCACAGGTGGCCATCCAATACGCTCTCCATTCACTGGATGTATATTTTGTCCGCCCCAGGGTGGCCAGATTTTAGTCGAGCCAACTCCACAAAGTGTGGATTTTGTAGCTATTTGAAAAAACAAAAAAAGCCCCCGTGTCAGCCAGCCCCTCGTGCCAGGCGTGACAGCAGGTGGCAGGTTTGAACCCGACGCGGTGCTCGCTACGGCCTTCCGGTGCACCACTTCTGCTTCCCCTCCTGGGCAGGATGGGCTGGAGCAGCGTTGCTGACTCACAGACTCTGGCCGGGGCACCCAGCAGGAGCGCTGCGCCCCTGGAAAAGTTTTTTGTAATGGGTAGGCAGCTATCCAAAGTACCATGTCAATCATTAAGGCAGTCACAGGTTGTACTTTTAAAAATAAATGAATTTAATGTTTAGTCAAGTTTTTAAATTTAAACTAGCCAGTTGCTCTCATCTGGAATGATGCATGGGAGTGTATTGCAAAATGTTGACTGAGGATGTAATTCCCTTTCTCGGTTCTCCGCACTTTTGATGGGAAGTAGCATGTTTTGCAAGAGTCAAGAACAGGCAGATTTGTATTCCTCTGAGGTTAGTCAACACGAGCCCTAATTTTTTTTGTTCTAGCTCAGGGCTATTAAACTGGCAGCCTCGCAGGCTGCTGTACCATATTGCATGAGGGGTTAATGGGAAGCCTGTACCAGCTGCCAACTCTCCCCATCACTTCTGCAGCTGTGGTGACAGCCTCAGTCTCTGAGGCAGGGAAACATGATCATAAGCTTGCTGCCACGGTGTGGAGGGGAACTTGTGCTGCACACCTAGCAGCATGGCAGGGGGTTGTGCAGCCGTGGCACAGGGGACCTCACACAGTGTGTGGGCTGACACTGCTTCTGGGGCCAGGGGTTCACCCGCAGCAATAGCTGCAGCAAGGCGATGTAGCCCCCAGGCACTCGGAAGTTGGACAGTCCTGTTCTAGCTGAATATCAGGCAGATTTAGAAAACCATACTGTACTTCTGCCTACAACTGACTTCCCATTAGTATGAGGGGATAAGAATAAAAAAAGAATTGTTAGTTTATCAACATGGATACACAACCCTTCCAGTTTCTGTACATGGTAGTACTGCTAAAAGGACATTTGACTGCAGTGTAGAGTGAGCAATAATTCCAATCCATGAAATACAAACTCTAGTTGAAGGGAAGTACATTTAATAGGTGTTGGATGTAACAATTCAGCACAGAACACATGTAATATTCTGAAAGGAACTGTAATGACTGCTTGCAGAGTTCAAAGAACCCAAAAGTGCCATTAATCAGATCCCAAGATTTCAGGTGACTAGTAATGTTTTGGGTGTCCAGCCTGAGGCATCTTAAATAGGCCTCATTTTCCTGAAAGTGTTGGGTACCCACTTTCAGCAAAGCAAGCTCCTTCAGGCTATCTCAGATTAGGTGTGACAATTTTTTATTTTAAATCTCGGCCTTCATTTGGAAGTCCAGATATTACTGTTATCCTTTTCTTTTACTAACTTTATGATGGTCTCATGTCTGTGAGATTTCTCAATCTCTTCTTCAAGTTGTTGGTAGAAAACATCCTTGTCCTCATTGCTAGCTTGAAGGGTAGGTATAGACACCAAACAGTGTGATGAAGCCATTCCGTGTGTGCACTCTGAACATTACAAGTCAAATAGATACAGCAATACTTGGTCAGTCAGCGTTTGCATAATTGCCAAGCCATGTGATAGCATCCTCAGTGGCCATGTGCAGTTCCTGTAGGCCACCACTGAACTTAGTAGGCAGTCCTTGACAGTATGCAACATGGGTGTGTATTTTGCAACAGCTACAGTCTGGGTTGTTGCAAAGACCCCAGTGATGGAGGTTGGTTACACACAGGCCTTGCCTTGGCTGGAACCTGTTCAGCAAGGCCCACTGATAGCATGGCAGTATTGCTAGGTCTGCCCACCTGCCTTTAACTTCCCTACCTAGCTTACCTGCCCACCTAACAATACTTGGTGATTTCAGTGCAAGATTTAGATGGTGTTAAGAGCTGGCCTGGCATTGTGAGCAAACACAGAATTGGTAACATGAATTAAAATGGCCAGGGAGTGTTAGAATTTGGTGCAAGTTAAAATCGATGTGCTATCAACACCTATTTCCCTGGGAAAATCACAAGGAAGACATCATAGAAACATCCAAGATCAGGGCACTGACACTAATTAGATCTAGTACTAGTTAATGTATAACCATCTGAAAAAAAAATCCTGTATATAAAGTCTTATAGTGCTGACTGTGACTAACCATGCTTTGCGCAGAAGACTAAGTCAGAATCAGTTTAAAAAAGATCCGCCACATCAAAACTACCAGTTGCCTTCAGATAAGTACCAGCCAAACTAAAGACTAGTCCTGTGCGAAGCGGCAAGTATTCACTTCAGATTCGGCCGATTCAGAGGGACAGCGATTCCATTCGGCCGAATTGGATCCAAAAATTCGGCACCACTTCAGAGATTTGGCCATAAACTAAACAGGCAGCAGTCCTCACCATGCTGGACACACTTGCCTCCAGCCAGTAAGTCTGTTGTGGAGAGGGCAGGGAAGGTGCATGGGGGGGGCAGATCAACGCCCCCACAGCAACAGAGGGATCGGAGCTGGGGCTGGGACAAGCTGCACTGCCGAGGCGGAGGGACACAGGACTTTGGGAGGGGTGTCATGGGACGTTGGCATGGCAGCTCTGGGAGTAGGGGCTATGCCCTATTGCCGCTTGTCCCCTTCCTCCCAGAGCAAGCTGCTCCTGCATTGTGCCCCCTCCCACCTGCTCTGGCTGGGCAAGCGGCAGCAGGACATAGCTGAATCTTTTCTGAATTGATTTGGAGGCTTCTGTTTCGATTCAGACCTTTTAATTGGTCTCTTGATTAAATTCTGATCCAGAGATTCGGCTGGCAAATCGGGCTGAATCCCCCCCCCAAGATCCAGTTGGCTACCAAAGCTTTGCACAGCCCTATTAAAGACATGAAAAGATACAGACTATTCAATAAAGAAGCTGTGAAAGCAAGTTTACCTAACAACTCAGCCACTGGGGCTTGAGATACCTGTTATTTTTTAAGCTATAGTGCTGCTATAATAGCATTTGCCAGACTGGTTTGAGTAGCTGTCTTGATCTAAGAACATAAGCAGGCATAGTTCTTTGGGTAGATGTGATATCTTTTACTAGACCAACTAAATAGTTAGAAAAAAGTTCTTTGCAAGCTTCTGGGTACAAATACCCTTCTTCAGGCATTGGAAGACTCTGCTGCTGTTATGAGATCTCCAAGGCAGAACTCATGACTGGTTTGAAGAACATTCTGAAACCCTTCTACCCACTGGGTGAGAACAAAGGGACAGTGCTAACCATCTGTAAGAAATCTCCCAGTACCATGACGCTAGAAAATCTGAGAAAGGGTCAAAGAAAAATGCAAATGGAGGCTAAAAGGTGTGCCCAAGATTTTTGGCTGAAACTCTGCGATGATATTCAAAAAGAAGCCAATACAGGTGATAACTGTAGAACGTACAAAGGCATTAAACAAGCGATTGGTCCAGTCAAGAAGAAAACAGCTCTGCTGAAAGACTTAAATGGAAAGACTTAAACACTGATAAAAACAATTTGAGTGTTGGATTGATGCCTGGAATTATAGGGTACCTACACATGAGTCGTGAAACTTCTCCAATGTGCTGTAATTACAGTGGGTCAGAGCAGACTCCATTAATAGTCTGCTGGAGAGTGATAATTACCATGCTCCAGCAGACCTCAGCAGCTCAGGTATTAGCATCCCCACATTTAAAAATGGTGGCAGCGTTGCTTTAACTAAATCTCGTTCAATACAATGCTCTGGGTACTTCAATCAGAGTGGCACTCAGAGCTGCTTTAATTAAAGTCCCCCTCCCTCCTCGACTCCCAGAGCACTTGTATAAATGCCCACATACTCCAGTGAAACTGAATCAAACACAAAAAGCTTGAAGGATTACCACAGTTTGATTGATTTGGACAAGCCTACATCAGAAGATTTGCAGAAAGCCATTAAATTGATTACTGGGAACAAGGCATCCAGCAACAGCTGTTTGCCGGCTGCATTCTACAAATGTGCAGACACTGAATTACTTTGAAAGCTTCATGAAGTTATACTGCTCTGTTGGAAAGAGGAAGCAGTAGCCCAAGGCTTCTAATATGATTTGTACAATTATACAAAGAGGACATAGGAGTGACTGAGACAACTATAGAGGTATCTCCTTGTTGAACATCATCGGAAAAATTGTCACTCGCATTATGTTCTCTAGGCTGCAATCTCTAGGTGAAAGAATCTATCCTGAAAGCCAGTGTGATTTTTTTGCTCAAGACACTCCACCACTGATTTGATATGATATTTTTGGTCACACAACTGCAAGGGAAGTGTCAAGAAAAATGAATAACACCATACAGAATCTTCATTGATCTGACAAAGACTGATACAGTCAACAGACAGGGTCTTTTATAGAAGTGCACTAGTACATCGGTGCTATATCATATTGGCAATGATATAAGGACAATTGATATTATTCGTAATCAGCTTTTTTTGGCTGATGTAGCCAATAATGTTGCCAATAAATGCCGCATCTGCAGTGCAGAACGCAGGTGGCTAAGAGTCTGGCAACGTGGAGAGCAGTGCCCAGCTGGTAAGTCTGTTGGGGAAGGGGCATGGTAGGGCAGATCAAGGCCTCCACGGTGAGGATGGGGTGGGGTGGAGTAGGGGCAGGTACTGCACAGGTGGGGCAGGTCTTGGGACAGAGCCACGAGTAGCTCGTCTGGGGATTGTGGGGAGGGAAGGCAGCACCTGCTGCTGCACGCACCCCAGGAAGGCATGAGGGAAGGTGCCCCTGGAACTGTGCACAGAGCAAGGGCAAGCTGCTGCCATGGGCTGGGGCCTGGGGCAGTGCTGGGCTCTTCCTGGCAGAGGGGATGGGCCAGGGCTGCACTTGGGGCAGGCAGCAGTAGCACTAGGAGGAGATGGATATGGGGAGGGGAGGCTACAGCTACCCCAAAATTTGCCGTATCTGCCAGTCCCAGTGCCTCTGCCTCCTGCCCCAAATGCAGCCCAGCCCAGCACTCCCACCAGGAAGAGCCCAGCATCACTTCCAGCCCCAGCCTACTGCAGCAGCCTGTTCTAGCCCTGTGCACAGTTCCGGGGGCATATGCCCCCCCATGCCCTCCCAGGATGCATATGGTAGCAGGAGCCACCCCTCTCTCCCCAGACGAGCCACGGCTCCATTCCATGCCCCACCTGGTTGGACAGCAGCTGCCCCACTCTCTCCCTCGCTGTGGGGTCCTCTGTCTGACCCCCACTCTCCTTCTCTCCCCTCTTACCCCGTCCATCACAACAGACTTACCAGCCAGATGCTGCTTTCCAAGCTGCCAGGCCACAAATCAGCAATTAAATCAGTATCGGTAGATATGGCTCATTAAAAACTCAGCATTAGCATCGGCCCCCAAAAATCTATATCAATGTACCCCTACCTTTTTACTATTCTGAAGAAACTGGGTTGTCTCCCCAAACTGTTGAACATCATTCACTCATTACATGGAGGCAGCTGTAGTGTATGAAAACAAACGCCTTTGACGTCAACAATGAGGTGAAACAAGGTTGTGTCTTAGCCCCCTGCTTTTTAACATCTACTTTTTATTCCTGCTTCTTCATCCATTCGAGGACAGCAGTGATGGCAATTATCTTTGAACCAAAGTAGATAGAGGCTTGTTCAGCATTGCAAGGTTTAGAGTGAAAAAGAACTGGTTCTGAGAGATTTCCTCTTTGTAGATGATGCGGCCTTGGTTGCCTACAGTGCGTCTTCCCTGCCAAATCTCTTGGGCAAGTTTTCTGAGTCGTGCAAGAGCTTCTGGATGGCAGTTAGTCTCAAAAAGATTGATCATGTACCAAGGGGTGGAAGAACCAATACCTGACACCAGTCTGGAGGATAAAATTCTTGGTGTCATTGATAGTTTTGGCTAGGTGAGTTCTACAGTCAGCAGGAAGCTTGACCATCAGACTGAACTGACTAACAGAATCAGAAACTCAGTTAAGCATTGTGGGCTGTTGCAGAAATCCGCACAGAATAAAACCAAACTACCAGCTAAGGTAATGATACGAATCTATGAGACTTGTGTGCTGTCATCCCTGCTTTATGGTTCAGAAACGTGGACTACATATGCTAGACATATAAAGAGACTCAACAGCTTCCCATGAGGTGCCTGCATAAGATCCTGAAAATGAAATGGGCAGACAGAATACCAACCACAGAGGTTATAGAGCACAAAGGACTGATGCACTTAGAAACCACTATCCAGAAGAAAAGATTGTGATAGGTTGTCCATGTCAGAAGAATGGAAGAAGACTGTATCCCCAAGAATATTTTGTGTAGTAAGTTTTGATATAGCTTTAGAAAGCAGGGTGGCCCTCTATGTGCAAAAAATGATAACGCATTCTATATTAAATATTAACGTAAAAACCTGGGAGGAGTGTGCAGAATCTTGTCCACTCCTGAAGGGAATATTTGGCACTAGGTGCAGCTGAACATGAACAGCTTTGATCTAGAGGATGGAAAGATAGCGAGAAAGAAGAAAGCAGCATGCTGTAGACTTGGACTCCAGCTCAGGCAACATGTGGATCTGTGAAACTTGTAACAAGCTGGGGTTTTTTGCTCTCAAATTGGGCTTGTCAGCCACAAATAGATTCATCTGGCATCTGAATCCGTGTACATGTACACCATGATCCACAGGATTGACAGTTGCTTACTACTACTAACTTTTAAAAAACAAATAAACCAATAGCATGATTTTTTCTACAGGCAAAATTATAGGTTTCTGTATGATGTGCTAAAAAGTGTACTGTCTATAGATGAGACTTACAAATTAAGCCAGTTGGAATCGGGTACCTCAAATCCTTATGTGCCTTTGAAAATCTCCCTTTTAGTATGTGTGGGTGTTGGGTTGTAGATTTTTATAAAGGGTTTCTGATGTCAAGAAGCTTATAAGCAGCTGAATGTTCTGGTGCTTATTAAAATGGTGTGTGGCCAAGCAGAACATTTTCTTTATCTGAAATTTCATGGCAGTGTTTAGCCTGGTTGCCAGACTTGGCCACATGCTGCAAACAAACCTCCTTCGTTTATTTCAGATTGTTAAATATTATTTTTCACTTGTGCTTGCAAACCTTTTCTGCTAACGTTCCGTAAATGTTCTAGCGAATACTGGCAGAAACAGAATACAGGGAGACCAGAAGTATTTGTGGAAGTTAAATTTTGTGTCAACTTAGGCAAATAAAAACTAAATTTTAAATTGTTAAATATGAGTATTCACTGTACCCTCTCATTCTTAGTGTTATACGTACCCAGCTAGGTACGTGGAAGCAGATCATGTGATCTGTAAATCCATTTAAAATAAATTACGCCACTTAAATTTCAAATACTTGGGAGTGAGAAACAGACTAATAAGTATTAACAAAATAAGCCAAAATAACAAAACAGATAGTCAGAACCTGTTTATGCTCAGCTGGAAAACAGAAACACAAGTGGTTCATAGAATATATATCTCACCTAACTCTGAGTCACATTCTTACTGCTGTTTCAGATCATTTCTCCCTGATTGTATATGGGCTTCTGTCTGTCCCTTCTGACCCTACAAACTATGAAACTATGAATCCTGAATATGATGAAGGAAATCACGATGCTTGAACTGACTTGTCCCACAACAATTCATTTTTACTTGTTGAATTTCTTCAGAACTCCAACATGAAAAATATTAGGCTTATTGGTTGGGCTTCCCAACACGCAAATGTGGAATTATGAGGACTTTTGAAAATATTTGGTCTTTATAGAGATCCTAAGTTTTCAGACAGAATTACAATTCCATGGCTTTCAAAAATTGTTGTGATAATAAAAAGGTAAGCTCACCTTTCTGTCTGATTTGGGGCCTGGTAAGTGGTTTTGGAGTTATTTTAGTTTGTTGGTTCAAGTATTTAAACATTTGTTCCAAGGCATGATCACCGGCTTGGCCTCAATATAAGACAGTAATGCAGAAGTCCTGAGGTAACCCTGTATCCTACTTAAGTGTAATGGGATTCAGTGTTGATTCAAGGAGTTGATCTTTCACCATTTAAGTCCATTTGAGTTTTGTCATTAATTTAAACAGATGCAGAGTCAAAGTCCAATTACACAATATGTGGGCCTGATCCAGAGAGGTACTTATTGGGTGCCTTTGAAGTCAACTGGAGTTGTGGGTGCTTAGTGCATAGTATAGTACTATGTTATTAAGCACTAAAGTAGCATAATGTTATTACCCAAATTACTGGTAACCTTGCAGATTGGCTACTGATAAAAGAGGCAGAAAAAGGTCTACAGCCCAACCTTTTATTTGCTTGCATTTCAAAACACAAAAAAAACATTTATCCCAAGGTCTGTCTGACTACTCATGACAGTACAACATAGATTCTCACCTATACCAGCTGGGAAGAATCACAAGGTGGGAGGTGGGTGGCACACAGGTTGGCAGCAGGCCTTTTTGAACTTGCTGAGTTCAAAAACTTGCTGCCATAAGCTGGTACCTGCAATGGCCCAGAACCTGCACATCCTGCAGCTCCTCCCTGCCACCACCAACAGCGCGCAGCCCCAGCCCCAGCCTCAGCCTGACCCATGCCTGATATGAGCTGCCTGCCTGCACTGGGCAGGGCAGAAAAAAATCAAAATTAGCTGAACTTATGCAAAAGTTGAACATTTTAAATGGCAGCAAAGTTAATATCTTTTATTTCTGTCTTCATTCAGATACAGACTGCACTTCAGTCACGTACAGTACATCCAGATTTCCCATGCTAAATGGTCTTTTTTAAAAGTTGTATGTGATTTGGTCACATAGCTCCAATTCTGGAGAAGTTGTGAAAATTGTTGTAGCTTCATGAAGTTGGCACAACTGTCCAAGTTTTCACCAGCTAAGGATCTGGCTTGGATCTGAACTATAGAGACATTTTTAGAAGAAAAAATAGTTTTTCAGTGTGAGAGAAATGATCAGAGGTTACATCTGACTTGCACCAGCTAAATTAGGCTAGGCCTCAGAATACTGATTTACTAGAACTTGTGAGAACACTACTTTTGATTGCAAACAGATTGTTTCTTAAATTGATGGGGTGAAGGTGGTAGGTTTCCATGGGATGATATGTACAACAGCTTGTAATAGCTGTTGTTACCAGATTGTTACTAGAGGCAGATGCATAATTTAGTGGAAGAAATATGGATCTCTTGGTAAGTCTGGGATTTGATGAAACTTTAAGACAGGTGATTACTAGCATAAGTCTAACTAATAATATTGTGCATAACTTCTTCCATTTTCCCCATCACTCACTGTTATGTTTGTTTCTTATTTTGACAGGGTTTTGAATATAGCCGTAGTGGAAACCCGACAAGGGATTGCCTGGAAAAGGCAGTTGCAGCGCTGGATGGAGCCAAATACTGTAAGTCAGCAACCTTTTCATTAAGCTCTGTGTCAGCATGCGTCTCTCTTCAGAATGGGCTAATGTAGTATGTCCAAAACCTTTTAAGTTTACATCCCACCACACTACAGTCTTCCCTTCTTGCTGCTCCTCTGTTTCCCTTTCTCTAGATGTTCCTCTTCTAACTGCTGCTGCTTCCTCTGCCACCATCCTGGCTTTATGCCCTCCCTGGGAACTTCCCCACAGTTTGGGAAGCGCTAGAATATAAAAGTACCTTGTGAAGAGAAAAGAATCTGAGCTTGCGTATTAAGTTAAAACAGTTAACTCAGATTTTCCTGTCAGCCTTCAGTTGTGAGTTACATTGCTGCTCTGTCCTTTTTTTGTTAAAATATACCTGGACATTTTGGCCATAAGGATTAATTCCATTAATTTCACTTGGCAAGAGTGAAGTGTTTCTGCTTTTAAATCTTTGTAAATCAGAGAGAGACAAGAGTCCGGAATCTAATATGGATCAGATTCATCCTAGTGTAATAGTGTTGCAGTCAATGGAATGAATTGGACTGAGACCAATAGTTTATAGTCAGATTTTTGTCATCACTGCTCCTTGTGAAGACTGTTTTATGTGACAGGACCTGTTTCTTTAGAAAGGAAAACTAGGGGAAAATATTTATACATTGACTTAGACAGATCTATTAAAAAGTGCTTTATCTCTGACATGCTAATTCTTTTTTCTCTTCTAGGTTTAGCTTATGCTTCAGGTTCAGCAGCAACTGTGACTATTGCCCATCTACTAAAGGCAGGAGATGCTATTATCTGTATGGATGATGTCTATGGAGGCAAGTAGATTTTGAGTCTTAACAGTACACTTGTTAAATGTATGAAATTGATCATAAAATATGTGAGTAGTCTCTTGGGATATTCATCCAGTTGATACTTGAATTGCATATCTATAGTAATCTAATTTTTCAATACATTCAATTCACATAATGAGAAGGCTTTTGTAATAACAGATTATTTGAGAATGAATTTATTGGATGAAAGTGAAGATGTGAAAGTTTGTAGAATGACTGCAGTTGTAACAGAATATGTGACCAGCGGTGGCAAAGTCTGTTTCAAAGAGGAGAAAGTAGCAACCTCTTTACCATGCACAGATAAGCAGCAGATTCGTTTTAAGAATCTGGGAGCAGCTCAGAGTTCAAAATGGCCCCAGATTGCAGTCTTGAAGCCTACCCTCTGCTCCCCAAACTCACGTCACTCATCTTGATTGCCATTCAGACAGCTCTCATGCCATGCTATTATTTTCACCAGGGGTGTAGGTTGTAGCCATGTTGGTTTAAGAACATGCATAGACAAGGTTCTTTGGGCAAATTTGGTATCTTTTATTAGACCAACTCATCATAGAATCATATCATATCATAGACGTAGGGTCAGAAGGGACGTTGCGGATCTTCAGGTCCGATCCCCTGCTTGGGCAGGAAGAAAACTGGGCTCAAATGACCCCAGCCAGGTAGGCATCAAGCCGCTTCTTAAAGACCCCTAAGGTAGGAGCCAGCACCACTTCCCTTGGAAGTTGGTTCCAGATCCTAGCTGCCCTAACTGTGAAGTAGTTCCTATGGATGTCTAATCTAAACCTACTCTCCAACTCCCCCCTCAGCCTTCTCTTGTGAAGGCTGAACAGATTCAGGTCCCATAGCATCTCATTGTAGGATCTGCCCTGCTGCCCCCGGATCCTGCGGGTGGCCCCCCTCTGGACCCTCTCAAGGTTGTCCACATTCCTTTTAAAGTGAGGTGCCCAGGACTGGACACAGTACTCCAGCTGTGGCCTGACCAGTGTTGTGTAGAGGGGGAGGATCTTCTCCTTGGCCCTACTTGAGATGCACCTGTGGATGCACAATAAGGTCCGGTTAGCCCTGCCGACCATGACCTCGCGTTGTCAGGCCATGTTCATCTTGGAATCAATAGTGACTCCAAGATCCCTTTCTGCCTCCGTGCTCTCAAGAACAGAGTTTCCCATCTTATAAGTGTGCTTCTGGTTACTACTGCCCAAGTGCAGCACCCTGCACTTGTCTGTATTGAAATGCTTCCTGTTTTTGTTAGCCCACCCCTGCAACCTACGCAGGTCTTTCTGCAGTCTCTCCCTCCCTGCTAACATGCCCACCTCTCCCCATATTTTGGTATCATCAGCAAATTTGAACAGGTTGCTTTTCACCCCGTCATCC